>UESW01004613.1:507020-717375 GCA_900491605.1 Calamus simplicifolius | reverse complement strand
CCTCCCATGCCGGTGGTGCGGTGTCCGCCACAGTAACAGCGGTGGACACCATTGCAATCAGAGGAGAATTCATAGGCTGCGGTGCCAGCCAGCCGTCACCAGTGAGGCTCATGCCAGGATAAGGGTTCATGCCCAGCAGCCATACGGGCCCAAAGCCCGGCAGCTGCGGAAGCTGCTGCTGCTCCTGGTAGTTAAACCCACCGAATAGGGGATTGAGGGATGGCAGGGAAACGACAGAGCTGGCCGGGCAACCCTCCATGATGCCATTGGGGTCGAAGTCTGGCAGTTCCAGCCCGGATGGGACGATCCCTCCCATCCCACCGCCAAAAGGGAAGGACGGCAGAAAGGATGTGAGAGCGAGACCAGAACCTGGCAAGCCGGCGGTGCAACAGGTGCTGCGAGCCAGTTGTTCATCTCGGGCGCAGCATACTGGACCACAGCCCTGGGGTGGCGGGACTTCTTGCTCTTGTTCCTCCTGGATCGGCCACCCACCGGGACGTTAAGGAGGGCGCCCCCACGGTCCAGAAGCGCTTGCAGTCCTTACAATATAACGAGGCTGCAACAGGCTATGATGTTGTAGTAGCAGAACTTTGTGTTCGAAGAATTGCATCTTGGGCATGCAAGCAGCAGCTGCAGAAACTGCTAATTTTTTTTTCTTTTATTTGGTCCCACAAATGGTAATAGATAGCTCTTTAGTCAATTGTGTTAAGAATTGTGGCAGGTCCCAACATTTCAAATATTTGAATAGGCCTGTGATGTGCTCCTTTCAATTATCCCTGGAACTATTTGTGTGACATGAATTTGTGTTAGCAGAAACCTTATGCTTTCATTGATAATGGAGCAAAAAAACTAGTGTTGGATGGTGTTCGCACTTGCAACCTTTATATAATATAACAAGAAGAAATTGGTTATAAACTCTGATGCAAATTTCCTTGACATGTAGAGAAAAAGATAAATAAAAAGAAACCATGCATCTAAAACTCAGCTGGAGAGAAGAAATTGGTTATAAACTCTGATGCAAATTTTTTGAATCAATTCCATAGATATCAATTCGATATTCATACTATATCTATTTTGTGAAATAGCATTAGGTAAAATCATTTCTAAGAGAGGATTTCAATGTGGATGCTGTTGACCTTCCGTTTTCCTTTGTATTCAGTTAACATCTTTTTTGCTTGTTTGTTTGTTTGTTTTTTGTATTATACCATTGAGAAAAGGCTGGGCAAAGAAAGTAATTTATTATTTCACTTTGTATTCACTTTATCATATTACCTAAGATCACTAATGATATATACTTTTAATAATTCTTTCAATATATTTTTCATTTTCAGAGATCAATTTGGCTGCTTGAGGTGGATGTTGAAGCATACTCCACTGCAACTTCTTGTTTATTGGAAACTTGAAAACTTGAAGAGATTATCGGATGCATCTGTCCTTTTGATGCTGTGTAGCAACAAACTTGTCAAGAACTCTTCAATCTATCACTTGCTCAACTGCTTGATTTTCATTGCTATTATATTATAAAATATGATCATCTGAAGTTGGTGGCTGGGTTGTACTGTTTGTGTCCTCCGAAGTGGTAAGGCATTGTTGTAGGATTGAAGATGCTCGTGGCATGCCATGTAATATGATCGATCATTTGAAGTTGGTGGCTGGGACGTTGTATTGTTTTGTCCTCTTAAGTAGTAAAGCATCGTTGCAGGATTGAAAATAACATATTGCGCTTGCAATTCCAAGGACATGATATCCAAAAGAAAAAATAAATATTTCATTTATGAAAATTAAGAAAAATTAGAAGATTGAACCCTCACAGCCACATAGATGATCCACTCAAAAAAAAAAAAAAAAAATTGAGAGTAAGATTAAATGCACTTCTAGTGTAAGAATGATGAAGTTGGCTAATGCCTACATCCATGCAAATCTGGTTAACGATTTTGGCTTTTTTTAAAAAATATAATAAAATTGTTAATACAATTGATGATTTTATTTTTTAAAAAATTTAAAAATAAATAAATTGAATTCAAAACAAAAATATCAAGAAAAAGGGGAAAATCATCAATCTAAATGGCCATTTTAGCTAATTTACTTTTTTTTAAAAAAGGTCTTTTGAAACCCCAACCCCTGAAAAAAAAAAACCATTTAAATAAAATCGTCAGTTAGCCTGACAATTCCAACTAATTGTTAAAAAAATAGCTATTTAAACCCAACCCTCCAAAAAAATCATTTAAATAAAATTATCAATTAGGCTAACGATTTTCATTGGATATAATGTTTTGGGATACTCTCTCATATAGTCATATGTTCCTCCAGGTTCTAAATTCCATTCCAGAGAACTTTAAATTACTATCTTAAAAAAGAAGTGCCTTCGAAAAAGATTAACCTAGATGTGATAAAAGATATTGTTGATCTGTACAAAATCAAGCCATGGGATCTTTAAGGTATCATTTACAAAAATAGCTATTGATAAACATTTCTATCTTCAATGGACATGTTCTTTTACATGGAAAAATGTAGGATTGGAACAGAAGAGCAATATAAATGATACTTTTTCGGTCACAAAAATAAGAAGCATCTAACTGGTACTCACACAATAGAACAACTTTAATAGAATTTTGGAAAGCCACTCGAAGGAACAAGCCAATTTACACTAAGCATAACATTAGGCATGCGGAAGACCTCCCTAGGTAAATATTTTGAAATATAAAATTATTATTATTACTATTGTTTTGATGGGCCATTGATACTAATTAAGTTAAAATTTTTTTGATTAAATACTACAGACATTTATGTCACATTGTTATATTTTTATGATTACTTTGCTTCTTTCAATTGCAAGGTAAAGTCTACAAGTTAAAAGAAATGGATTAAGGCTAGTGGTAAAATATCAGTATTCACAATAAGAAAAGTGATATAGTTCTTATGATACATAAATTTTATTAATTAAATATAAATGAAGAGAATAGGGAAGGAATTATTTTTTTTTCTTTTCTCAAAAACAAGAAGTATATTTTTTTTCTAGCAAAGGTAAGAAAACTATAATGATTGCATACTTCAAAATGTTGGGTGAACATACCATTAATCTTTAACATTAGATCATAGGCTGTATATAGTTTGGATGTTAAGAAGAATTTTTACTTGAAATACCATATATTTATTCTTAATTTCCACTATATTTATTGATCAGATTGAAATTTAGAGACATGAGTATTCACCCAAGAGAATGCCCAGTAATCGGTCTAGCCAAATATAAATTTGAATCAAACTAAAATTTGCCTTATAATGGTATAATTTAGATCCAGATCAAATCCATCTTCTAGCATTTTAACTCAGATCAGACATATTTCTGTGCTGGTTTTGATTGCTTTACATCTTCATAGGCAGGCAAAATTTCGATCATTTTTTTATTCTTTTCTTTGTTTTCTGAGTGCAATCAAATTAGAATATGTTATGTCTAATGCTACCAAATCCACACTTGATCTGTTGGAGTTCATTGGTCTACCAGACATACCAACCAACCAAAAGTTCTGGACTACTAGGGCCGCTACTCAAAATTCAAAAAATAAGGTACCAAAATCAAAGAAATCGAACCATACAACACAAACGATCATACTACCACATGTCCAAATCTAATTTTTAATCAACAAACTGCAGCCACCAAGATTTCAAATTAGATGGCACATCATAACTTTATCTATCGATAGAATCAGAATAAGGGAGTGATGAGGGGTGAATTATCATCGTGCCGACGCTCGTGCACATGACAAAAAGGGTCAAGATCACTTTTGATTTTCGATCAAACAACTATCATATCTGAAAAAACAACAGAGCTGATATACCTCGGCAAGGCCGAGCCATCCTCAAATCAAGTGACCCTCAGATTAAATCACTCCGAGCCATTTCTTTTGCCCCAGCAAAGCCGAGCTATCCTCTTATCTCGGTCGGACCGAGATATTCATATGCCTCGGTAGAGCCGAGGCATTCTATCATATACTCAACACCGAAATATTTTATGCCTCGGCCAAAGTTTTTGCTTCGGCCAGACCAAACCGCTCTTATACCTTGGCCAGACTGAGGCATTCAAATGCCTCGACAGAGCCGAGCTATTTTCTACTTCAGTTAGGCTGAAGGGCCCCCGAACCTCTGTGGAACTAAGCACGGAAGAATTCAAATTCATGGTAGTTTGACAAGATTTCAGCTGCATAGGCCCCCAACACCTCGAGTGAGAAATTATGCTAGTGATATCGGAAATGGCCTAGAACCTATAAAGGCACGAATCTCAAAGCATCAACCAACTCCTTTAGCCGTCGATTCTCTAACTAACTAGATACCGATACTACGTCTCATAACAAACTCGATTCGAATCTGAACGGTTTTGGACCCCTATGACACATCCAAGGAATTAGATGATCACCTATAAATACCCTTGTCCTAAAGCTCCTTAGGTACACTGATAGTGACACTCTGACTAAGAATCCCATTAAAGCTCAAGCAAAGCTTAGCACTCTCGAGAGGCCATTTTCTTGAGGGACTCTTCTGCGAGAGCCTTCTCCTCACATCTGCTTGCTGTGAATCTTCACTGACTTGGGCATTGAAGGGTCTTCCGCAAAGGGTCACCCTAGACACTCTCTGCATGAGGACTGTCTTGCAGGTTTCACTTGAGTAAGAGATCAGTATTCAGATCCGGAGTCAAACTGCACCCGAGTTGGAGAGCAAATTTCTGCAACAACAGATTGGCGCAAGAAGAAGGGCCTTAAGTTCCGTAAAATTATGATCAAGGAGACAAGGTTCAAGATCAGAGAAGAACCCTCCAATGGCCAATCAGAAGAGAGCCACTTCTAATGCTCAGGGTCAGACTGCCTCTTAGAGGCCTGATCCAATAAATAGTGTAGCACCTCCGCTACCACGTCGGCCGAGACTCCTTCACCATCGGCGATCGCAGTGACTCAAGACTAGTTTGCCATGCTTGTTCAGCAGGTCCAAGCTCTGACTCAGCTGGTCCAGGGGCTCCATGGAGCTTCCCACCCAACTGTCCCTCCTTCGCAACTCCATAATAAGGTCACCGCCCCTGTCCCGCCGATAATTTCTTCTTCCAATCCGCCTGAGGCCATAGGTTATCTTCACTAACCCACAGGGGCCAGAACAGCGCCACAATGGTCTACCCATTTTTTCTAAAACAATAGGCTCAACCAATATTTTTAAAAAAAATCTTTAAAAAAGAAAATAAAACTAGAGGCGTCCAAACGAGGTGCATCGAAAATGAGGCATCGCACACAACGGCGTGATATCAATATCTAAAAAAAAAAATCTTTTAAAAAAACAAAACTAGAGGCATCCAAATGAAGCTACCAGAAACAAAACTAGAGGCGTCCAAATGATTGACTGAACCGACCGAATATGTTGATGATGTTATCTATTATTTGAAATTAGAGGCATCAAAATAACTTTGAAAATCCATCGCACACAACGCAGCCGAATATGCCCATGATGTCTATATATCTTTGAAATGATAGGCTAAACTAATTTCTTAAAAAAAAAATCTTTAGAAAAAATAAAACCCAGTACATATATCGCATATATCCGCCAAATATGCCCATGATATCTATCTATTTTGTGAAACAATAGGCTCAACCAACATCTAAAAAAAATATGCTCATAATGTTTATCTTAAAAGAAATCTTTGAAAGAAAAAAGAAAAAAAAAACCAGAGGCGTCCAAATGAAGCTACCGAAAACAACTTTGAATATACCCACCGTAATGCGTGATAGCCGGATATCGCTGAATATGCCGATGATGTCAATCCATTTTCTAAAACAATTGGCTTAATCAATATCTTAAAAAAAATCTTTGAAAAAAATAAAATTAGAGGCACGTCCAAATATATGCTAATGATTTCGATCCATTTTCTAAAATAATAGGTTTAACCAATATCTTAAAACAAATATTTAAAAAAATAAAACTAGAGGCACGTCCAAACTCACCGCACACAATATGCGTGATAGCCGAATATGCCCATGATGTCTATCCATTTTGTGAAACGAATGGGCTCGACCAATATCCTAAAAAAATCTTTAGAAGGCCTTCAATGAGGCTATGATAAACAACTTCGAAAACCAACCGCATGCACCGTGTGATAGCCGGATGTCGTCCGAATATTATGCCTATATAAATTTGCTCTCAGACCATGTCCGAATGCAAGGTTTTTAAATCACCGCTGGATAAAAATCTCATTATTTATTCTATTAAGTTCTGATGTGAAATCTGATTCGAAACCTTCATGGTCTCTATTTGTTATGTTGAGGGGTAAAATCATCATTGCATTGATAACCGTGCAAGGGGTTAGGATTAGTCCTGACTCCCACTCCCTGCGCGGGCCCGCAAGAAGTGGACCAACCACTATGCCTCGGTCCTAGTCCAAGCTATCCTCATACCTCGAGCTATCCACTATAGTTAGCTATATCATTATAATCTGATCAATAAGCTACTTGCAAACTATTGATGTAATTGAAGAACATATCAGATTTCATTATGAAAGATCATCACATCACTAAACAGAAAAATGAAACAATAACATGGGATTTTCAGGCATGGTTGAAGACATTCCCAAAGTAGCAGATTTTTTTTTAAAGCCCTTAGAATAGTTACGCAATGAAAGTTGCATCAAAAAAAAAAGAACGAAATTCTTTTTATAAAATCAGATTTCCAATTAGATATTACATTAGAGCTTTAACTTATGTATATAAAATCAGAACATGGTCAGAAGAATACCAAATGAAAAAGATTTTTACCCCCTCTTTGCCATGTGGATGTATCCGGTGGAGTCTCCAAAATGTTTCTAGTAGCCCCGTTTGTACGCCGTTGCTTTTGTTTTGCCTCTAGTTTCAAAACCACGAGTTTTAAAGGATGTTTTGGGTTTGAAGGACTTTTTGCCATAGAAAATTTTCTAAGCCTCTATCGAAACAAATACGGAATAAAGCAGGATTAATTGATTCATGCGGACCATCGGTATTGTTTGCTGTGTAAGTATATAACAGTCCGAATTCAAATTTTTTAAATAATTTTTTAAACATATATTTTTTTTATAAATATATGATTTAGAAATTATTTATCCAAACAATGCATTTTGTTGGCATTTGGCTTTTTTAATAAAAAATCTAACATCAATTAAAAGCATCAATTAATATGTGAATTGTGTTGATAAATAAATTGTTATACTACATAGTCCAATCAAGCTCAAAAAAAAGAAAAAGAAAAAAAAAAGGCTCTTATTGAATTTTGATATTAAAAGAGAGCATATCCTATAGAAATTAGTTAGCTAATTTCCTTTAGATTTGATCCAAGTACATAAGAAATTTTTTTATTAAATTTGCATTGGTTAGCTGTCATGAAGAGGGACATTCAATTTTTTTATTTTTATACGTTAAGGTTACCTAATCGTACCACATGTCATCGTACAATAGGCCTATATCAATCCATATGAAACGCATGCCCCATTCTTAGAAACGCATGCCACCAAATGATGCCTATCCATTTTTTGAAACGATAGGCTCGAATAATATCTTTTAAAAAAAAATCTTTGAACAAACAAAACTAGAGGCGTCTATTTATTTATTTTTTAAAACGATAGACTCAATCAATATCTTTAAAAAATTAATTTTTAGAAAAAAAAACAACTTGAAAACCCAACGCATACATCGCGTGATAGTCGGATAGTGCCCATGATGTTTATCCCTTCTCTTAAATCAAAGGCACAATGTTTTGAACAAAACAAAACCGGCTCAAGTTCGAGGGGCTACCGAAACCACTTCGCAAACCCATCAAAAAGGCTCAAATTCGATGGCTATCCGAAACCACTTCACAAACCCTATATCTCGAAACCAAAGGATCCTTACCCGAAATCACTTCCCAGAGCGTCTCAAAACCAGAGGCTCGCAAACCCATCGCATGTATCTCAAAACCATAGGCTCAAATTCAAGGGGCTACCCGAAACAACTTCGCAAACCCTATCTCAAAACCAAAGGCTCAAATTCGAACGGCTACCAAAACCACTTCGCAAACTCATCACATGTATCGCGTGAGAGCTGTATATCACTCACCGAATATGCCCATATAAATTTACTCTCGGATGCAAGGTTGTCCCAAAGACTCGAAATCACCGCTGAAGAAGAAGGGCAAGAGGAATGTAAAAATCTCATTCCAATTTTATATATACAATAAGTTCTTATGTGAATTCTAATTTTTAATTGTTGCGGATTCCGTTTATTGATTAAACACTAGATTGTTGATGTGTTATTGGTTTCATTGCATGGTCCGACCTTCTTTGATTTCGTGTCTTGCTTTTTGAAATTTGAGGAGCCAATATGCACATTTGGAAAACTACATGGAAATTTTGAAATTTGAAATTTGAGTAGCCTATATTCTGGATATTTAGTTGAGGGATTTGAAAAAGAGAAGAAAAGTCTGAGATGCTCTATAGGGCTTTTTTTTTTTTTCGCCCTTGCAATCAAGCAAAACACCTATTCTCTCTTTTAGCTCTTTGTTTTGATCGGTGTATAGTTTTGCAAATGATAATATAATTCTAGTTGCAGAGATTCTCCGATATATTATATAGGGTTATGTTGATCAATATTTATTTATATTTTATGTTTTTCTTTTATGTTTTATTTTTTTCCCATCATGTGCCACGTTATGAATCTCTTAGATGAAGATAGTGAAGGATGGATGTCTTCATGTTGTTTTATTTTTCTGTTATATGATATATCTTGTTTTTTTTGTTATGAAATCTATTAAAAAGAATTTTCAATTATGTCAATCGTTTGGAAGCGGTAGCTTATTTATTGGATTATAATGACAGTTTATTTTCTAACTCTCTTTCCAACCTTCATCTCATTTTTTTTAGGTTAATACTTTTGGAAATTTTGGGGTTATCCTATGGAAATTGGAAAGGCTAGACCCCATAATGTGCTACTTTTGGAATCTCTTAGATGAAGGTAATGAAGGATGAATGCCTTCAGCCATACCTGAAAATTTGAAATCTCATGTTTTCTTTCATTTTTCTGTCTACTGATGTAGCTTCTTGCTTTTTTTTTTTTGGTAATGAAATCTAATGAAATTTTTTTTTTCAGTTATGACAATCATTTGGAAGCAGTAGCTTATTTATTGGATTATAATGACAGTTTTATTTTCTAACTCTAATTCCAACCTTCATCTCATATCTTTTAGGTTAATATTTTTGGAAGTTTTGGGGGTAGCCTATGGAAAGGCGAGCCCTCATTTTTATGTGTTGGCATAGTCATGAATAGTTACAAGATGAGGCTCAGGGTTCGATCCCAAATGGCATCCATCTGGATGGGTAAGTTTTGGTATCCAACAAGTGCTTATCGTCGCTTTATTGTGCCCGTCAAGCTGGGAATTGACTTGTTTACCATCTTTTCATGCTTGAAGTTTATGTCTTCTTTTAGTTGGTAACCATTCAATTGAGTTGACTATGTGCCCCCCTTCTGTTATGTTAATTTGATACTTGAGTTTCTTTTGCTCTCAAGTTTGTTTGTTGACTGCCATGATCTGATTAGAATATGGATAAATGGTAGTAATGGATGCTGAGGCTGCCGCTGGTTTGGGTTGGTAATGCCTTTCGGTTTTCATACAAGATATGTTCAAGTCCTTCATTTACCCCAATTCATGCTTTTAATGAAGAAAAGGAAACAGAAGTCATAATGGATCGATGCTATGGCAAAGAAAGTAATAAGCTTGGATATTTAGTTGTAGTGGTACTGAAAATTTTTCTTAGGACTTTAGGACTAAATTTTTGCTGTCCCCGCTGCATAGGATATAATGGGTATAGATACTAAACAAGTAAATTGTAGATTTGGTCGTCTTCTGTAATGTTTCAGAGACATTTTTTTTCATAAGAGCGCCCATGCAAACAATTGTCCCCACTTAGGCTTAAAATAATACTACAAAAACAAACAATTTAACTTAATGTAGACAACTTTACTCAAACGTATGATATCTTTTCATCTGTTTGAGTTTCCAGAAGTATTTCATACAAATTAGTTGCTAACATATGTAATTTTCTTGCATATGTTTGTGTAAATTTAATATGTTTTGATTTGTCTATAGTAGTTGATAAATTGTTTTAATGATCGACAGATATTGCCATCTCGGATATCACTTCTTCCACCTTTGGTGTCATCCCAATCCTAAGCGCCATTTTCTTCAGCGAACCATTTCATGGTAGGTTTCGGAGATGGATTCCTACGAAGATGGATTCCGATATGCTTTTCCTCATGGAGGGACAGTGATTGCACCAAATTGTCCTTCAGCTGCAACCTCTTTCGGGGTCCAAACACTTTGACATTTGCTATTTTAGTTCAAAAAGAAGACTAAAAGGTTTGCTAATTGATTTGTTATACTTGCGAAAGCTTGAAATGTATGAAGTGTTGAGGAGTGTTATAAAGTGTATCAAGTGTCCAACATGTAAAAAACAATTATGTTTGAAATGTTTGGGCAATTTTTTTTAACACATTATAAATATAGTTATTCAGATAATTATGTTAGTGAGTATAGATTTGCAATGTTGATTTACGAATGCATGGAGAAATAATTTAATACATAAAAAAATTAGGATGGAGGTAAATTAAAAATTATAGAAAAGAATATTTCAAAAAAAAAAAAAACTAGAGGAAGCTGCCAGAAACAACTTTGAAAACCCACTGCATTATATCATGATGTCTACCAATATCTTAAAAAAAAATATTTGAAAAAAACAAAACTAGAGAGATCCAAATGGGGCGTCCAAACAAGGCTATACGAAAACCCACCGCACGCGTTGTGTAGACACCGCACGCAATGCGTGAGAGCTGAGTATGCCACGTGGATAAATCCAATGGAGTCACCGGGATAGGATTTTGGTAGCCTCAGTTTTGACACCCTGGTTTTGATTTATTTAAAGATTTTTTTCCTCCCGATTCGGGTTGAGTTTGAGTTTGTCATTTTTAGAAAAGAAAAAACTTTTAAAGTATATATTTTTTTAAAAAATTGGATTTGAAATAAAAAAAGTTCATGCTTTGAAATCTTGCTTTTCTCCTTCTTCCTCTTACTCTGCTTCTTCGACGTTAATTTGAAGCCTTTGAGAAAACAAAGCGGCCGAACCCAGTCTTAGATTTAGTGCATATTTATATTGATTTCGGCCATATCATACTGCCATGTAGATAAACACCAAATGACTTAAAAAATAGGGTTTTTTTTATCTATCCATTTTCTGAAACAGTAGGCTCAACCAATATCTTAAAAAAAAATTAAATAAAACAAACTAGAGGCGCTCAAACAAGGCGACCAGAAATAATTTAAAAAGCCCATTGCATACATCGCGTGACAGCCGGATATCGCCGAATACTCAACCAATAATAAAAAAAATCTTTAAAAAGAAAATAAAACTAGAGGCATCCAAACGAGGTGCATCAAAATGAGGCATCGCACACAACGCGTGATATCAATATCTTAAAAAAAATCTTTAGAAAATAAAACCCACTGCATATTTCGCGTATATCCGCCGAATATGCCCATGATATCTATCTATTTTATGAAACAATAGGCTCAACCAACATCTAAAAAAAATATGGGAATTTCTATTTGCACCGCCCAAATTGCTCTCCACAACCCCCCTAGTTTAAATTTTTTGACTAAACTACATAATTAACCCTTATACTTAGGGGGCTGTATCACTTTGGTCCTTAAACTTTAAAAAGTTATAAAAATAATCCTAAACTTTCTATTTTGTATTACTTTAATCCTTGCCGTCAAATAGAAGAGACGTCGTTTATTTTTATCCTACGTGGCAGCATACGTTGCAGCACACATGGCATCCAATTGGAAAAACTAAATTTTAAATTCATAACTCATTGTTATTTTATTATTTAATAATATTAATAACAATAAATTTAAGTAAAAAAACCTTAATTTCCCTAACCCACGATCCGATCCGCACTCCTTTCCTCTGCCCCTCACCGCCAAAGAAGAGCCTCCATCGTCTCCCGTCGCTTCTCCACCTTCGGCCACCGCCTCCTCGCCTCGCCGCCAACCAAGTAAATCTCCTCCACCATCGTATGAGAGAGAGAGAGAGGGGAAGGGAGAGGGCTGCCAAAGGCCCTCCCTAACACGGGAGCCAAACCGGCTCCCGCGTGTTGGTTCGGGCCTGGAAGCGTGCCCGCTGGCTCGCCGGGCCCAAGCCCCGAGCAATGGCACCCACCGGCGCTGGGGAGGCATCCAATGAGGTTCAGCTGGCCTTCCCCAGCCGGCCGTGCCACCGCCATAGTGAAGAAGAGACGGGAGGAAGAAGAAGCAGGGGAGGAAGAAGAAAAAGGAAAAAAAGGAAAAAGAAAAAAAAGAAAGCAAGAAGGGGTGGCCACCTACGGTGGCCAACACTGGGCCGATCGTAGGTGGCCAGCCGACCCCTAGGAGGGCCGGAGGCAGCCCTAGGCCACCGGCCAATCTCCGTTTTTTCCCTTTTTTCAACCAGGGAAAAGGATTATGTAGTTTTTATATATGAGTACATGTAATTATGATTTTTTTTTGAAATAATCAGAGCATTGTTGGTAAATGTAGGAGAGGATTTTGTAGTTTCTAACGAGGAAGCTGAGTGATTTTTTTTTCTGTGATTTCTATCGATCAGGACGTAGGTCCATTCAATCGAACCATTTAATTTCCTGTGCTATTTTATTCCTTGTTCCTCTGTTTTCTTCCCGTTGAACTCTTCTTCCCTACTTTAAGCATGTAAATGAAACCATTTAAGCCCTAGCAAGCACACTAGCATCGGGTTCCTGACGGTGATGGAAGGTCACATGAATCTCAAGGTGTTGGGATCGTGGAGGGCCATGGTTCCATGCTTGGACCCAGGCTTTGCGGATCATCCTTGAGGTGCTGGGCTCTGATGTCGCCAGGATTCGTGTGCTTCTCGGCGTCTTCAAACTTGCAGTCAGAGATAGTGACAAAGATGGAGGAAGACGCACAAGTTCGGCGAGGCATAGACAAGCCGGAGGCGGTGCCGTTTCCCCTACCAATAAATAGGTTGTCGTCGAATCAAATAGTTGCCCCACATGATCAACTCCCCTATTCTTGGAGCCCTACTCTGTTGCCAAAAGGCTTTTGGGCCCAGGCATCGCCAGAGAAGAAAAGGAAGCCAAGGCTTGGGAAGCGATCGAACGACCCCGAGCTCAACCGAGACACCGTCAATTAATCGATGATGGAAGGAAGAGCTGCTTGGCCCCCGATGCTCCTAAAAAGCCATTAATTTGGATAATCAAATAGAGCTTTAGTGGCAAATAAAATTTTCTAAGCTAATTAGTTTTGAGTGATTTGATTTTGTTTGAATTCAAAATCCATGCTAATTAGACTAACTCAATTTGATCTCATTCGTTGTAGTATGTTATTTAAGTTTTAATAAGTTTGTTTGGAATGAGTTTGCTTCAATTATGATATTAATGAAATAATTGTATTCATTTATTGTATAAATTATCTATTAGGTCATGTAGTTAGATGAAACCTAATCTTTGTTTTGCATGCTGATTGTAGTATGACTGCTGGATTTTTCTCCATAAACCTGCACTACAATGGCCACTTTGTATGCAAGGGTGAAAGAAAGTATGTCGGAGGACAGTATAATATTTTTGATAACTATGATCTTGATAGGATTTCTATACCTGAGATTGAGAATATGCTAAAGGAGTTAGGAGTCTTTACTTTTACTGGATTATTCTACTGCTTGCCTGATCAATCAATGGATAGTGGCCTTTTGAATCTTAAAAGTGACAAGGATATATTGGACATGATTGCATGCATTACTGAAGAAGGGATTGTCAATGTATATGTAGAGCATGATCCATGCACTTTAATTGGTAAGCCAGAGTTGTTGGAATCAATGCCTTTACCCAGTTGGAATGCAGATGAGAGACATGATATAGTTGTCAGGGATTGCACTAAGGAGGGTACTCAAGATGGTGTCGGAGATCATATTGGTGTGGAGGACTTCAACCTTAGTTACAGTACTAATAGTGGATTTGATGAGGATGACTACAAGGCCGAGGCTAGTAAGTATGATGTTGATGTTCCTTCCAGTGATGATGATTTATTTGATGATAATGTAGATGTTGACAATGATAAAGATAAATCTCAAGATGATTATGAATGCAAAATGAGCTCAGATTGTGATGATGATGCATTTCTCACTCCAGATGATGATGATGATGACTCAAAAGGAAAAGCAAAAAAAAGGTTTCCAGAGTTTTAGGCCAAAACTGATATGGGAAATATAAAGTTCAAGGTTGGCATGATTTTTTCTGATCCACGTGCATTAAAGGATGTCATAAGAGAGTATGCTATGAAGGATAGATATGCTTTAAGATTTGTGAAGAATGAATTGACTAGGGTGACTGTAGTATGCCAGGGGAGTTGTAAGTGGAGACTTCATGCTTCTAGAATGCAACGAGAGAACACCATACAAATCAAATCTTTGGTTGATGAACATACATGTAGTCAGCCTACCTGGAATAGACATGTAAATTTGAGGTGAATCTCTAAACACTATCTGGACACATTCAGATCACAACCTTAATGGAAACTACCATCTATTGTGGAGCAAGTAAAAAAGGATTATGTTGTTAAGATATCTAGGAGTCAATCATATAGGGCCAAAAAGAAGGCCAAGATAATGATAGAGGGCACTGAAGTAGAGCAATATGCTAGGATATATGACTACTATGAAGAGATAAGGAAGAATAATATTGGCAGTACATTAAAAATTAAGGTTGATAGGCCTCAGATTGACATGGCTCCAATGTTCAAGAGGCTGTATGTATGCTTGATGTAGATGAGGGTTGCATGCTGGCTGTAGGCCTCTTATCAGCTTAGATGCATGTCACCTGAAGGGTCCATGTCAGGGCCAACTGCTTGCAGCTATTGGTATTGATGCAAATAATGGCATATTCCCCATTGCATATGCTGTGGTAGAAGTTGAGACAAAGGACTCGTGGGTCTAGTTTTTGGAGCTGTTGATTCAGGATATTGGGCCGGTTAGAGATCATGGTTGGACATTTATTAACGATCAGCAGAAGGTACATTTCATAAGTTATTTAATTATTTTTAACATCAACCCAATTTGTTGAGCTCCAACTAATGTCAATAATTTTACACATAATGCAGGGGTTGGTTCCAACTATTGAGATTGCGGTGCCTGATGCTGCGCATAGATTTTGCTTGAGGCATTTGTATGGGAATTTCAAGGCTTGGTTTAAGGGACTTATCCTTAAACAACTAGTTTGGAATGCTGCACAAGCAGCCACCTACCCCGAGTTTGAGGTAGAAATGAAGACCATTAGGTCATTGGATGTGGAAGCATATAACTGGTTGATGGAGATCCCCCCAAAATTCTGGAGCAAGCATAAGTTCAACATCCACTTGAAATGTGATCTGTTATTAAATAATCTGTGTGAGACTTTCAATGGAGAGATAGTAGAGGTCCGAGGCAAACCAATCTTGACATTGTTGGAGGATATTCGGAAGTATTTGATGGGTCGATTCAGAAATAATATGAAGAAGGCAATGAATTTTAATGGACCAATCTGCCCTAGGATTCAAAAGAAGCTTGAGAGGAATAAGATTGGTTCAAAGCATTGTACTTCGACCTGGGCTGGAGCTGAACTCTTTGAGGTTATCTGTGGAAATGATTAGTTTGTGGTTGACCTAGACAAGCGTAGTTGCAGCTGCAATCAGTGGGACCTTAGTGGAATTCCTTGCATACATGCTGTTTCAGCAATATGGTATTTTGATAGGCATCCCGAGGAGTACGTGCATCCATCTTACCACAAAGATACTTACATGAGGATATATAGCCACATAATTTGCCCTGTCAATGGACCCAAGCTTTGGCCACGCACTAATATGGATCCAGTGCTTCCTCCAAAAATAAGAAGGCCACCTGGAAGACCAAAGAAGAGCAGGAGAAGGGATCCTGATGAGCCTAGCCAATCACACAGAGTGAGTAGGATGCACATTGAGATTAAATGCAGCAGATGCCAGCAGTATGGCCACAATGTCAGAACATGCAAAGGACCGATAAGAGGACAATCATCTTCAAGGAAAGCTTCAAGTAGAGCAACAAGAAAGAAACAGTCAGCAACAAGGCCAGAGGTGAATATAATACTTAGTTTCTTTTGATATGTATCTGACCAAACATTAACATATTCTCTTTGTTATTTTGGATGCAGATCATGAGACATGATACATTGACAGGCTTAGACAATGATGGCATTCACATGGGAACCCAAGACAATTGCACCTACGTCGAGACACCTACTGGGATGGGCCTTGTGTATGGGGTATGCATTGATTGTTAAACTTTACACCTATTTGTTTTTATTAGGCTCTAATTTTTAAACTAATACTTTTGCAGGAGGATTGTAAAAGGAAAAAATTTGGAAAAAAATTGGTTATTCCCCATAGAAGGTTGGCAGCATCATGTAGCATCACCATTAGGGGTGGCAGCAACCAATCCAGTGCCACGAGACCTTCACATAGGCCGTGATTAATTTGCTCCCAAGAAATTTCAATATATGCTCCTTAACCATTCAATTATTTAGCTGTGCTTATGCAATTTAGTTCTTGTTGATTCTTGTCAATTGCTCTTGGGATTAAAATATTATATGGACCTTTTGTCTTCTCATCCTTGAGTTTGGCACCTTGAATTCTTATATTTAATGTTACAGATGGGTTCAAATCATTAAAGGGCATCAGTTGGAAAAGCAAGTTTAGTTACTTGCAGTTAATGTATTGGCATGTAGCCAGACATAGCTCATTGGCATCTTAAATGATGGCAGGTAGAACATGCTAATGTCGGTATTCAGCACTAGCTTATCTAGAGAGATATGATTTTGAGTTTCAATTGGAGTTGTGCCACCATTTTTATATTTGCGAAATGGAAGTCGATCGTATATCGACCTGTAGGAGTTTTGAGATATTTTCATGATATTCCCAAAAGGCCAAAGGGCAACCCAGTATGTTTTGAGAGCCAAAATCTTTAGAGATGCTGGTGTGCTTGCTGGGGCTCAAATGGTTTCATTTACATGCTTAAAGTAGGGAAGAAGAGTTCAACGGGAAGAAAACAGAGGAACAAGGAATAAAATAGAACATAGGAAATTAAATGGTTTGATCGAATGGACCTACATCTCGATTGAAAGAAATCACAAAAAAAAATCACTATGCTTTCTCGTTAGAAACTACAGAATCCTCTCCTACATTTCCCAACAATGCTCTGATTATTTCAAAAAAAATCGTAATTACATGTACTCATATATAAAAACTATAGAATCCTTTTCCTTGGTTGAACCAGGGGAAAAACGGAGATTGGCCGGTGGCCTAGGGCTACCGCCGGCCCTCCCAGGGGTCGGCTGGCCACCGGCGATCGGCCCAGTGCGACCGCCGCTGGAAGCCACCCCTTCTTCCTTTCTTTTTTTTTCTTTTCTTTTTTTTTTTGTTTTTCTTCTTCCTCCCTTACTTCTTCTTCCACCCATCTCTTCTTCACTATGGCGATGGCACGGCCGGCCAAGGAAGGCCGGCCGAACCCCATCGGATGCCGCCCCAGCACCAGTGGGTGCCACTACCCGAGGTTCGGGCCCGGCGAGCCAGCGGGCACACCGTTGGGCCCGAACCAACATGCAGGAGCCGGTTTGGCTCCCGTGTTAGGGAGGACCTCCGGCGGCCCTCTCCCCTTTCCCTCTCTCTCTCTCTCTCACCGATGGTGGAGGAGATTTACCTGGTGGCGGCGAGGCGAGGAGATGCTTTAGGCACAGCAAATAGGTTTCAGGCCGATCCAAGGGAAGATCATTGGAAAGATGTAAAAAATATTCTTAAGTACCTAAGAAGAACTAAGGATATTTTTCTTATATATGGAGGATCATATTTAAAATTGGAAGGCTATATTGACTTCAATTTTTAATCAGATCCGGATGATAGTAAATCCATATCAGGGTATGTTTTTACTCTATATGGTGGCCCAGTCAGTTGGAGAAGTACTAAGCAGCAAACTATAGCTGACTCAGTTACTGAGGCAAAGTACATTGCTGCTAGTGAAGACGCAAAGGAAGCTGTCGGGATGAAGAAGTTCATTACGGAGTTAGGTGTTGTTCCAGTGATTCAACAACTGGTGCCACTTTATTGTGATAACACTGGAGCTATTGCACAAGCTAAGGAACTAAGGTCTCATCAGAAATCCAAGCACATCCTAAGATGCTTCCATCTCATTCGAGAGATCATTGAAAGACAAGATGTTGTTATAGAACGAGTTGACACAAAGAACAATATACCAGACCCATTCACTAAGGCCCTTCCTCAATAGTAATTTGATCATCATTTGGATTGTATAGGAATTAAATACAAAGGTGATTTACTTTAGTGCAAGTGGGAGATTGAAAGAGTAGTGCCCTAAAAGCCAATCAAGTAAGGGTATTTTTGTAATTTCTTCCAACTCATGTATGATATTTTATCAAATAAAAGGTATTTTTTTTGATTCATCATATGCTGTGTCTTATATTTATTAAGATTATGATAAACCTCATAAGGTTAGGGCAATGGAATTAGGGTTATGATGAAGTTCATAATGATGAGACCTAAGTTCCTAAAAACTCTAATCTAAAATATTCCCAGTCGAAGGATCATCGAGTCGGGGATCGATGATACCGGTAAGACTGGCACATTCTTTGTATGCTCAATAAAGAGGGTGGTTTGTCTCATAGCCACTTGTGTAGAGACACTAATACAAGGATGTGGGTGCTCATTAGGGTATGAGTTCACTGAATTGATCCACATTGAGAACATCTTATGGAGATCTTACTTACTTGTCAAAAGATAGTTCTATTAGTGGGAGTTGGGCAAGTGATCCTTAGACCTGAGATTACCATAGAATCTTATGCACATGAATCTATGTTTTAGTTCATACTCATTCATGGCTAAGTCATGTACGTGGTGTTCATGGATATGAAGGATTGTGTATGAAGGTTATGAGTAGGTCAACAAGGAATCGATCATTCCTAGTAAGAGGAAAAGTAATCCCTTGTAATCTCATCATATGATGACTCAAGAAGTCTTTGATCAAAGCAAAATAAAATTAGAATAGGTTTCTAATTTTTTATTTGTCAAGTCTTTATTATTGATTTGAGATTCAAATGAATAAAATATTAGGGTTTGACATTTTTCCATACCCATCACTTATTTAGGATAAAGAAAGATCGAAGGATTGAATTGCATAGTAACTTGCCACTGAAGGATATTTTAGTAATTCCATCAAATTTCTCATCTTTTAGGTAGGCATGATACTTTGCTAGATTTCAATCATGTCTTGTAGGTTTTCATGAATTAAATTTATTTAATTCATGAGTCAATTTGAAATATGTTCAAATTGGCAACTAGGGTTAGCACGACTTGATCTAATTCGGTTAGTCAGTTTCTAATCGAACTAAATCAACTTAAACCTAGACCTACTGCTGGCTAGATGAGGAACCCAATGGGTCACACACATAAGGGAATTGGTCAAAGAATCATTTTAATAAGATTAATTAATTTAATTTGTTAGCCAATCAGTATGCTAGCACATGTGGCTAACTATCGCTCCAATTTGGGTCGAAATTGATTTGAACCGGCTTAATTAATTAATCCAAATTAATTTTAGAATTAATTTGGGATAACCTCTGACCTGATCAACCATTTATTAGATTGGATAAGGTTGAATTAATAGAGTCAAAAAAATATAGGACTCTCGGAAGGAAAACTATGTGCGTGCAGAATTTTCAAGAGGCACCTAAGAGTCCTTCTGATTTAAGGTACTAGGAGGTGCATCTTTTTTTTTGGGATTTATAGGTCCATTGAAGAACCTTATCTAGATATTACTGTATTGGATAAGGTTGAATTAATAGAGTCCAAGAGACATGGGACTCTCGAAAGGAAAATTGTGCGCATGCAGAATTTTCAAGAGGCATCTAAAAGTCCTTCTGATTTAAGGCACTAGAAGGCATATCTTTTGGGGATTTAAGAGTTAATATAAACATGAAGAACCTTATCTTGACACATATCAAAATAAGAGGCTATCTGATTTAAGATGGGATGCCAAAAGCATCCCATCAGGTGTGGTGTGCGTAGGAAGAAAGGTGCAGAAAATTATAACGATGTGTCCCTTGATTCAAATTGAAATGAATTTAAAAAATTTATATCCTTTCAGAAGGACGTGGAATGGGTTGTATCGCTTCATTTGACGTCTCTCCATTCACTATTTAAAGGGGGTGGCACATATGGGATAGCATCGGATAATTTTTAGTAATCTTTGTTAAGACAAGAGTCTTCTCTCTCCCTCTCCCCTTCCTACAAGCCTTAGTCAATTTAGGACAACTCTTTTCTTAGCCTATACAAGTTTTATTAGGCTTAAGAAAAGGGTAAAAAGGGTCCTAAGAACCAAGCCAAGAAGTCAAGAAGCCAAAAAGAGGTTTAATTCAAGTTCGTGAGCATATCTTTGATCCAATTATCGTGTGGATCACCATTGGAGGGCGAACACTTGGGCGCCTACGAAAAAAGATTGGATAACTGGCTTCCTTCTTTCTTTACCAAGTACTAAGATATGTTCCTCTACATATATGTTACATTTTATGACTAATTAATTGTTATAATCAAGGAGTCTTGGGTCTAAGATTTTGGTTGATTAGGGTTTCAAGGTTAATTTTTTTTTGAAATCCAGCCTTCCGCTGCATGACCGAAACCCAACATTAACTGAATAGAAAGGAAAAAGGAAGGTCAACAACATCCACATTGAAATCCTCTCTTAGAAATGATTTTACCTAATGCTATTTCACAGAATAGATATAGTATGAATATCGAATTGATTTCTATGGAATTGATTCAAGAAATTTGCATCATAGTTTATAACCAATTTCTTCTCTTTAGCTGAGTTTTAGATGCATGGTTTATTTTTATTTATATTTTTTCTCTACATGTCAAGGAAATTTGCATCAAAGTTTATAACCAACTTCTTCTTGTTATATTATATAAAGGTTGCAAGTGCGAATACCATCCAACACAAGTTTGTTTCGCTCCATTATCGATGAAAGCATAAGGTTTCTGCTAACACAAATTCATGTCACACAAATAGTTCCACTGGGATAATTGAAAGGAGCACATCAAAGGTCTATTCAAATATTTGAAATGTTGGGACCTGCCACAATTCTTAACACAATTGACTAAAGAGCTATCTATTACCATTAGTGGCACCAAATAAAAGAAAAAAAATTATTGCTTTTATATTCAGCCTGGTAAAAAGAACATAATTGCCTTTATCTAGGATCATTAGAGTATATAAAGAATAAATATATGAATAACTATATTCATAATGTGTTAAAACAAGAGTTTCCCAAACATTACAATTTTTTTTTTTTTAAACATGTTGGACACTTGACACACTTCATACATGTTAATTTTTGGCAATTCTGCATGATAACAAATCAATTAGCAAACCTTTTAGTCCTTTTTTTTTTGAGCTAGAGGAGCAAATGTCAAAGTGTTTGGACCCTGAAGGAGGTTGCTGCAGCTGAGGAGTTTGGGCAATTACTGTTTTCACTCCTTGAGGACAAGGATCTCGGAATCCATCTCTGCAAGAATCCATCTTCGAAACCTCCCACCTGCCACCTGAACTAACGAAAGAAATGGTTTGCTAAAGAAAATGGCACCTAGGGTTCAGATGACCCTCAACACAAGACACCAAAGGTGGAAGAGGTGACATCCGAGATGGCAATATCTGTCGATCATTAAAACAAATTTATTAACTACTATAGACATAAATCAAAACATACTAAATTTACACAAACATATACAAGAAAATTACATATGCTAGCAACTAATTTGTATAAAATACTTCTAGAAACTCAAATAGATGAAAAGATATCACACATATGAATAAAGTTGTCTAGATTAAGTTAAATTGTTTCTGTAGTATTATTCTAAGCCTGAGTGTGGACAATTGCTTGCATGGGGCTCTTATGAAAAAATTGTCTCTGAAACATTATAGCTAATGCCCAAATCTTCAATTTATCTACACCCATTATATATCCCATGCAGTGGGGGCAGCAAAAATTTAGTCCTAAAGTCCTAAGAAAAATATTCACGGTACAACTAAATATCCAAGCTTATGAATAGCTGTATAGAAGAAGGATACCCCTAACAATGACCAACGGATATAGAATCCAAGAGAACAAAGGATAGAGGTGATGAATCTTAAGGACAAGCACATGCAAATTTCGCTTGGGCAGTAACAAACATATGCAAGTTCCTTATGCACTAATTTGCCGCTGCATATAAGCCATGTTGTCGTTAGCAATCTATCATATATGCGTATAATGAGAAGTCTTCAAGTTCAACAAGCCAGAAGAACTCATCAAGGGAGAGAGAGTCAATTAATCTAAGCAAAGGTGGAGTCAGTCAAAGCCATCTGAAGCAGATACCGGTGTTTGCTCCAAAAAGTCATTTTTCCAAGCTAGGCCTCTGTTTGCTCTATCCGTTTCTTCTCACTCGTCTTTTTCTAAAACAAACCTACTCATGCTCCTTATTTAAATACATGCAAGCCTGATTCATCTCTAGATCATGCATGGTAGAATATAAATATACATATCCATACATTACACAAAAATGAAAAGATTATGGTGCGGACATCATCCCTCATCAGATTAGTTATGATGGTAAGCTTGAAAAAGACTACTAACCTAGTAAATGGACACGCATACTAAAATATGCAGAAATCAAGCATCGACTAATAAACTATAGCACTTGCCACAAATAGAAACTAATCCATATACAAATGATAGGGGGGACGAGTAAGTGTTCAAAAATAACTCACTTTGTTGAACCCAACAATTAAGGATATAGGAACCCACCCCTGCTCGTCCGTGTTTTGTGGCCACAAGTAAATATCCTTGCACAAATTTTTAGAACTGGACGGAAAAGAAAAAAAAAAAAAAAATACTAGCTTAACAAACCTTCCACTAAAAAAAAAAGAAATACTAGGTTAACAAACCTTCCATTAGTCACTGGAAAGATTACACTTATGGACTAGAGAATCACCTGAAGTAGTAATTTATATGTTTCAGTAACATTGCACGCTGAGGATCCATTGCCAAGAAAAACATTGCAGGGGGCACTGCTAGATGAGCAACAAAAGGCAAACCCCTAAGAGCCATAGGAGGTGGTGGGGGTGTCGCGACATAATACACAGAAGGAATATCTAACAAAAACACCAAGGCCGTATTAAAATCAACACCATACAATAGGATAAGCCACCAACAAACTAGAGGTAGGCACTGGGCCATGCTGCCCATGGGCTAGCACGGCCCGATATGAAACGTGTCGTGCCTAGCACAGCCCGATACTGCTATAGTACCGGGCTGTGCCGACATGGCCCATTAAACCGTGCCATGCCGGGCTCGAAAAGACTTTTCCCGGAATACAAAGGAAAATGGAAGGTCAACAGCATCCACATTGAAATCCTCTCCAAGAAATGATTTTACCTAATGCTATTTCACAGAATAGATATAGTCTGAATATCGAATTGATTTCTATGGAATTGATTCAAGAAATTTGCATCAGAGTTTATAACCAATTTCTTCTCTCCAGCTGAGTTTTAGATGCATGGTTTCTTTTTATTTATCTTTTTTTCTCTACATGTCAAGGAGATTTGCATCGGAATTTATAACTAATTTCTTCTTGTTCTGTTATATAAAGGTTGCAAGCGCGAATACCATCCAACACAACTTTGTTTCGCTCCATTATCGATGAAAGCATAAGGTTTAAACTAACATAAATCCATGTCACACAAATAGTTCCATTGGGACAATTGAAAGGAGCACATCACAGGCCTGTTCAAAATTTTGAAATGTTGGGACCCACCATAATTCTTAACACAATTGACTAAAGAGCAGGCTTATTCAAATATTTGAAATGTTGGGACCTGCCATAATTCTTAACACAATTGACTAAGGAGCTATCTATTACCATTTGTAGGACCAAATAAAAGAAGAAAAAAAAATATTGCTTCTATACTCAGTGTGGTAAGAAAAACATAATTGCCTTTATCTAGGATCATTAGAGTATATAAACAATAATTATATTCATAATTATATTCATAATGTGTTAAAACAAGAGCTTCCCAAACATCACAAATTTTTTTTTTGACATGCTGGACACTTGACACACTTCATACATGTCGATTCTTGCTAATTCTGCATGATAACAAATCAATTAGCAAACCTTTTTATTTTTATTTTTATTTTTTATTATTTTTGAGCTAGATGAGCAAATGTCAAAGTCTTTGGACCCCGAAGGAGGAGATTGCTGCAGCTAAGGAGTTTGGGCAATCATTGTTATTACTCCTTAAGGATGAAAGAATTGTTTCAGAGATTAGGAGCAGTGCTTCATGGGCTGAAGGAGATGTCAACTGAGCTCAAACCTAGCGCTAATGGTGTGGAAGAGGTGATCTCTAAGGTGGCATTATCTATCGATCATAAAAGCTAATTTATCAACTACTATTGACTTAAATCAATACATATTTATGCAAACATATACAAGAAATTGACATATGCTAGCATTTAATTTGTGTGAAATAATTCTGGACGCTCAAAACAGATTAAAAGATATCACATGTATGAGTAAAGTCGTCCAAATTAAGTTAAATAGTTTCTGTAATATTATTCTAAGCCTAATTGTGGATAGTTTACTTGTTCACTATCTATACCCATTATATCCCATGCAGTGGGGGCAGTAAAAATTTAGTGCCAAAGTCCTAAGAGAAAATTTCAAGTTACAACTAAATATCCCAACCTCATTGTATTACTTTCTTTGCCATAGCATCCATTATGGCTTCTGTTTTCTTTTCCTTTTTTTCTTTGAGATCAGCAGCATCTACCAATAATTCGTTAAAAGCATGAATTGAGGTAAAAGAAAGACGACTCAAACTCAGATATCTTGTATGAACACCGAAAGGCATTACTAACTCAAACCAGTTGGCAGCCTCAGCATCCATTGCTACCATTTATCCATATTCTAATTCAGATCATGACAGTCAACAGAAGGAGGGCACATACTGTATCAAATTCAACTCAATTGAATGGTTACCAACTAAAACAAGTCATAAACTTCAAGCATGAAAAGATGGTAAATGAGTCAATTCCCAGCTTTACTGGCACAATAGATAAAACCACAATAAAGCCCTTGTTGGATACCAAAACTTACCTATCAAGATGGATTCCATTTGGGATCGAACTCTGAGCCTCATCTTGTAGCTATTCACGATGGTGCCCGCACATAAAAATGGGGGCTCACCTTTCCAATTTTCATATGATAGCCCCAAAATTTTCAAAAATATTAACCTGAAAAAAGATGAGATGAAGGTTGGAATTAGAGTTAGAAAATAAAACTGTCATTATAATCCAATAAATAAGCTACCGCTTCCAAACGATTGGCATAATTGAAAATTCTTTTTAATATATTTCATAAAAAAAAGCAAGAAGCTATATTTGATAACAAAAAAATAAAACAACAGAAGAGATTTTCAGATACGGTTGAAGACATCCATCCTTCACTACTTTCATCTAAGAGATTCATAAAAGAAACCCTTAAAAACCCAAAGCACATCTCAGACTTTTTTCTCTTTTCCAAATCCCTTGACTTTCAAACAACTAAATAATCCGGAATATAGGCTACTCAAATTTCAAATTTCAAAATCTCCATATAGTTTTCCAAAACGTGCATATTGTCTCCTCAAATTTCAAAAAGCAAGAGACGAAATCAAAGAAGGTCGACCAACAATCTAGTGTTTAATCAATAAAACTTATTGTATATATAAATTGGAATGAGATTTTTACATTCCTCTTGCCGTTCTTCTTCAGCGGTAATTTCGAGTCTTTGAGACAACCTTGCATCCGAGAGTAAATTTATATGGGCATATTCGGTGATGGGTTTACGAAGTGGTTTCGGGTAGCCTCTCGAATTTAAGCCTCTGGTTTTGAGATACATGTGATGGGTTTGTGAAGTGGTTTCGGATAGCCCCTTGAATTTGAGCCTCTAGTTTTGAGATACATGCGATGGGTTTGCGAAATGGTTTCGAGTAGCCCCTCGAATTTGAGCCTCTAGTTCTAAGATACATGCGATGGGTTTGCGAAGTGGTTCCTGGTTTGCGAAGTGGTTTCGAGTAGCCCCTCGAATTTAAGCCTCTGGTTTTCGAGTAGCCCCTCGAATCTGAGCCTCTGATTTTGTTTTGTTCAAAACATTGTGCCTCTGATTTAAGAGAAGGGTTAAACATCATGGGCAATATCCGACTATCACGTGATGTATGCGATGGGTTTTCAAATTGTTTTTTTTTTCTAGTTTTTTTGAAAGATATTAATTCAGTCTATTGTTTTAAAAAATAAATAAATAGATGCCTCTAGTTTTGTTTGTTGAAAGTTTTTTTTTTTTTTAAAGATATTAGTCCAGCCTATCGTTTCAAAAAAAATATTTGATTTCATATGGATTGATTTCATATGGTTTAGAGGTAGCTTCATTTGAACACCTCTAGTTTTGTTTTTTCAAAGATTTTTTTTTAAGATATTGATATCACGCGTTGTGTGCGATGCCTCGTTTTGGATGCACCTCGTTCGGACGCCTCTAGTTTTATTTTCTTTTTAAAGATATTGATATCCGGCTGTCACGCGATGTATGCAATGGATATTGGTTGAGCCTACTGTTTCAGAAAAATGGATAGATATTGGTTTGAGTATATCGTTTTGGATGCACCTCGTTCGGATGCCTCTAGTTTTATTTTATTTTTAAAGATTTTTTTTTAAAATATTGGTTGAGCCTATTGTAGAAAAAAATGGGTAGATATCCGGAATATTTGGCGATATCCGGATATCGTTTTCTAAAATTACAACTCATCTGAGAATATTTGGCGATATCCGGCTGTCACCCAATGTATGCGGCGGGTTCTTGGTCACCCTGTTTGAACGTTTTAAAAAATAAAAAATACTTTTTATCCATTCCATTTATATCTTCTTTGTATTTCTTTGATAATGATCTGATCATATCTTTCTAAATTTAAATTTAAAATTATTTAAATTGAATGATATTTAATTAAAATTTTTCTATGCCATGATATATTTAAAATAAATATATGATCAAAAAGAATTTACCAAACACCATCGGTTCAATGCATGGGACATATTTAGCATCTAAATGGAAGGGAGCAAAATCTTTAAACAAATCAAAACTATGGGCGTCCAAGCGGCGTACCCCCTCGTGGAAAAATATATATTCATTCTGATTCTATCTATGATCATCGTTTGCGTTGTATGTTCGATTTCTTTGATTTTTGTACCTTATTTTTTAAATTTTGAGTGGCGGCCCTAATAGTCAAGAACTTTTGGTTGCAATTGGTATGTCTGGTAGACCTCTGAACTCCAACAGATCAAGTGTGGATTTGGTAGCATTAGACATAACATATTCTAATTTGATTGCACTCAGAAAACAAAGAAAAAGAAAAAAAGTAAATTAGCTGAAATCGCCATTTAGATTGATGATTTTCCCCTTTTTCTTGATATTTTTGTTTTGAATTCAATTTAATTTTTTTTAAAAAAAATTAAAATATTATACCATCAATTATATTAACAATTTTATTATATATTTAAAAAAAAAGCCAAATTCGTTAACCAGATTTGCATGGATGTAGGCATTAGCCAACGTCATCATTCTTACACTTGAAGTACATTTAATCTTACTCTCAAATTTTTTTTTTTTTTTTCTTTTCTGAGTGGATCATCTATGTGGCTGTGAGGGTTCAATCTTCTAATTTTTCTTAATTTTTCATAAATGAAATATTCTTTTTTCTTTTGTATATCATGTCCTTGGAATTGCAAGCGCAATATGTTATTTTGCACCAAAGTCGATCTTTCACACTAAACAGTAATACAGATTGTTTAAGTTGTAATATGTGTTTGTGATTATTTAAATAGCAAAGCCTTTCCATTAATTGTTCAAATTTCATGTTATAGGAAGAGGATTGCAAGCCGATAGTAAACAAGGCAAGTGACCTTGAGTCTCCTCCTTACCATCTTGATTCAATTGCAATCCAGCCCAACATGGCATACGATCAGCATCTTCAATCCTACAACGATGCTTTACTACTTCAGAGGAAAAAACAATACAACATCCCAGCCACCAACTTCAAATGATCGATCATATTACATGGCATGCCACGAGCATCTTCAATCCTACAACAATGCCTTACCACTTCGGAGGACAAAACAGTACAACCCAGCCACCAATTTCAGATGATCATATTTTATAATATAATAGCAATGAAAATCAAGTAGTTGAGCAAGTGATAGATTGAAGAGTTCTTGACAAGTTTGTTGCTACTCAGCATCAAAAGGACATGAATATCCAGATGCAGCCGATAATCTCTTCAAGTTTTCAAGTTTCCAATAAACAAGAAGTTGCAGTGGAGTATGCTTCAACATCCACCTCAAGCAGCCAAATTGATCTCTGAAAATGAAAAATATATTGAAAGAATTATTAAAAGTATATATCATTAGTGATCTTACGTAATATGATAAAGTGAACACAAAGTGAAATAATAAATTACTTTCTTTGCCCAGCCTTTTCTCAATGGTATAATACAAAAAACAAACAAACAAACAAGCAAAAAAGATGTTAAATGAATACAAAGGAAAACGGAAGGTCAACAGCATCCACATTGAAATCCTCTCTTAGAAATGATTTTACCTAATGCTATTTCACAAAATAGATATAGTATGAATATCGAATTGATATCTATGGAATTGATTCAAAAAATTTGCATCAGAGTTTATAACCAATTTCTTCTCTCCAGCTGAGTTTTAGATGCATGGTTTCTTTTTATTTATCTTTTTTCTCTACATGTCAAGGAAATTTGCATCAGAGTTTATAACCAATTTCTTCTTGTTATATTATATAAAGGTTGCAAGTGCGAATACCATCCAACACAAGTTTGTTTTGCTCCATTATCAATGAAAGCATAAGGTTTCTGCTAACACAAATTCATGTCACACAAGTAGTTCCACTGGGATAATTGAAAGGAGCACATCACAGGCCTATTCAAATATTTGAAATGTTGGGACCTGCCACAATTCTTAACACAATTGACTAAAGAACTATCTATTACCATCTGTGGGACCAAATAAAAGAAAAAAAAAATTAGCAGTTTCTGCAGCTGCTGCTTGCATGCCCAAGATGCAATTCTTCGAACACGAAGTTCTGCTACTACAACAATCATAGCCTGTTGCAGCTTCTGGACCGTGGGGGGCGCCCTCCGTAACGTCCCGTTGGGTGAACGATCCAGGAGGAACAAGAGCAAGAAGTCCCGCCGCCCCAGGGCTGTGGTCCAGTATGCTGCACCCGAGACGATGAACAACTGGCTCGCAGCACCTGTTGCACCGCCGGCTTGCCAAGTTCTGGTCCCGCTCTCACATCCTTTCTGCTGTCCTTCCCTTTTGGCGGTGGGATGGGAGGGATCGTCCCATCTGGGCTGGAATTGCCGGACTTCAACCCCAATGGCATCATGGAGGGTTGCCCAGCCAGCTCTGTCGTTTCCCTGCCATCCCTCAATCCCCTGTTCGGTGGGTTTAACTACCAGGAGCAGCAGCAGCTTCCGCAGCTGCTGGGCTTTGGGCCCGCATGGCTGCTGGGCATGAACCCTTATCCTGGCATGAGCCTCACTGGTGACGGCTGGCTGGCACCGCAGCCTATGAATTCTCCTCTTATTGCAACGGTGTCCACCGCTGTTACTGTGGCGGACGCCGCACCACCGGCATGGGAGGGAAGCAACGCTGCGGAATGGGTCTTCTCCAAGGAAGAAGGTGGTGGCGAGGACTGGAAGCTGTACCTGTCAGCCCGTGGCCCTGACCTGATGGCAGAAGAGGTGATATCCGAGATGGCAATATCTGTCAATCATTAAAACCAATTTATCAACTACTATAGACATAAATCAAAACATATTAAATTTACACAAACATATACAAGAAAATTGCATATGCTAGCAACTAATTTGTATAAAATACTTCTGGAAACTCAAACAGATGAAAAGATATCATACGTCTGAGTAAAGTTGTCTAGATTAAGTTAAATTGTTTCTGTAGTATTATTCTAAGTCTGAGTGTGGACAATTGCTTGCATGGGGGCTCTTATGAAAAAATTGTCTATGAAACATTACCGCAAATGCTCAAATCTACAATTTTCTTGTTTAGTATCTACACCCATTATATCCCATGCAGTGGGGGCAGCAAAAATTTAGTCCTAAAGTCCTAAGAAATATATTCACGTTACAACTAAATATGCAAGCTTATGAATAGATGTATAGAAGAAGGATAGCCCTAACAATGACCAACAGATATAGAATACCAGAGAACAAAGGCCAGAGGTGATGAATCTTAAGGACAAGCACATGCAAGTTTCAGTTGGGCAGTAACAAACATATGCAAGTTCCTTATGCACTAATTTGCTGCTGCATAAAAGCCATGTTGTCATTAGCAATCTATTATATATGCATATAATTAGAAGTCTTCAAGTTCAAAAAGCCAGAAGAACTCATCAAGGGAGAGAGGTCAATTAATCTAAGCAGAGGTGGAGCCAGTCAAAGCCATCTGAAGCAGATACAGGTGTTTGCTCCACAAAGTCATGTTTCCAAGCTAGGCCTCCGTTTGCTCTATCTGTTTCTTCTCACTCATCTTTTTTCTAAATCAAACCTACTCATGCTCCTTATTTAAATACATCCATGTCTGATTCATCTCTAGATCATGCATCATAGAATATAAACATACATATCCATATATTGCACAAATATGAAAAGATTATGGTGCGGACACCATCCCTCATCAGATTAGTTATGCTAGTAAGCTTGAAAAAGACTACCAGCCTGGTAAATGGACACGCATACTAAAATCTGCAGAAAGCAAGCATCGGCTAATAAACTATAGCACTTGCCACAAATAGAAACTAATCCATATACAAATGATAGGGGGGACGAGTAAGTGTTCAAAAATAACTCACTTTGTTGAACCCGACAATTAAGGATATAGGAACCCACCCCTGCTCGTTCGTGTTCTGCTACAGCAAGTAAATATCCTTGCACAAATTTTCAGAATTGGACGAAAAAGAAAAAAGGAAAAAAATACTAGCTTAACAAACCTTCCACTAAAAAAAAGAAATACTAGCTTAACAAACCTCCCATTAGTCACTGGAAAGATTACACTTATGGACTAGAGAATCACCTAAAGTAGTAATTTCTCTGTTTTAGTAACATTGCACGTTGAGGATCCATTGCCAAGAAAAACATTATAGGGGGCACAGCTAGATGAGCAACAAAAGCCAAACCCCTGAGAGCCTCAGGAGGTGGTGGGGGTTCCGCGACATAATACACAGAAGGAATATCTAACAAAAACACCAAGGCCGTAGTTAAAATCAACACCATACAGTAGGATAAGCCACCAACTAACCATGGAGAATGCATCAAACTCACCAGGGTAGCCGATAGAATTCCCATAAGGTCAGACCGATGGAGGTGGGCCGATGAACGGTGGTGCCAAGGTCCTCCACATCGGCACCCTCTGCGGCCTCCCCGATGCCCTCGACTCTGCCAACCATGATGCCGTCGCTGCCCACCTCTGCCACGAGTTCTGCTACATTCCCATCATTTGCCCCCCCCGACCCCCACACCCGCTTCTACCATGGCTTCTGTAAGCACTACCTCTGGCCCCTCCTCCATTACCTCCTCCCCCTCAGTCCCTTGTCCCTCGGTGGCCTATATTTCGATGGAAACCCTAGGTGACGCGACCTCCACCCAAGCCACAATCTCCTATGCTTGACTGCCCTTCCCCCCTCCTCTTCTCCCTCCCACAAACCTAAAACCTAAGATATAGAATCAAGAATGAGAAAAGAAGAAGAAACCCTACCAAATTCGAATTTGGTCGGCTAGTTGGCGAAGTAAAATCATGAAGGTCTGCAAGGAAGCTTGAGCGTCAAAGGAAAACCATGAAGGGGGATCCTGGGTGAAATCGTGGAATGAAATATGAGTTTGGGTATCGAGGGTTTTTTTTAGGAAGAGGAAAGTGAATTAGGAAAGAAAAAATAGACAAATTTTAAGTTTTATATTAAACTACATCTTAATTAAAAATGTAGTCTTTTTATATTATAAGATAATATAAGACTACTTTTTTAATTATAGATGTCTTTTAATTTGAGTAAAATTATGAAAACATAGTCTAAAATATTAGACTATATTTTTTACTAAAAGCGTAGTCTTTTTTTCTAAAACCTACTATAGTCTATTTAACTTTTTGTAGTAGTGAGTCTTTTTTTGAACTAAAATAGCAAATAGCAAATGTCAAAGTGTTTGGACCCCAAAGGAGGTTGCTGCAACTGAGGGAAAATTTTGTGCAATCACTGTCCCTCCATGAAGAAAAGCATCTCGTAATCCATCTCCGAAACCTAAACTAATGAAAGAAGTGGTTCGAAGACTAAAGAAAATGGCGCCTAGGGTTGAGAAGACCCTCAACACCTCAACACCAGACATGAAAGGTGGAAGAGGTGATATCTGAGATGGCAATATCTATCGATCATTAAAACCAATTTATCGACTACCATAGACATAAACCAAAACATATTAAATTTAAACAAACATATAAAAGAAAATTACATATGCTTGTATGAAATATTTTTGGAAACTCAAACAGATGAAAATATATCACACATTAGAGTAAAGTTGTCTAGATTAAGTTAAATTGTTTATGTAGTATTATTCTAAACCTGATTGTGAACAGTAGCTTGCATGGGGGCTCTTATGAAAAAATGTCTCTAAAACATTACATCAGACGCCCAAATCTACAATTTACTTGTTCAGTATCTATACCCATTATATCCCATGCAGTGGGGGCAGCAAAAATTTAGTTCCAAAGTCCTGAGAAAAATATTCACGTTACAACTAAATATCCAAGTTCACTGTATTACTTTCTTTTAGTTGGGAAAAAGGCTTAGTTGAGTTGAGTTGATTGTATTACTTTCTTTGCCATAGCATCCATTATGACTTTTGTTTCATTTTCCTTTCTTTCCTTTTTTTTTTCTTTGGGATCAGCAGCATCTACCAATAATTCATTAAAAGCACAAATTGGGGTCAAAGAAGAACTTGAACTCAGATATCTTGTATGAACACCGAAAGGTATTACCAATGCAAACGCATCAGCATCCACTACAAGAAAGTATGGTATTTGTGGAACCTATTATGGCAAAATTTTTTCGTCGTTATAGGTTTATTTATAACGATGAAATAAAATTAAATTCATCATAAAAAAATTTATTACGGTGAAATTGTATTTCGCCGTAATAAAAATACTTATTACGACGAGTTTAAAAAATCATCGTAATAGGTCCACATTTTATTTTATAATTTTAATTTTTTTTAATTTTTCTTTCTTTTTATTACGGCAAAATACATTTTTGCCGTAATTAAAAGACTTATTACGATGAATTATAAAATTTGTCATAATAAGTACATATTTTATTTTATAATTTTAATTTTTTTAATTTTCTTACTTTTTATTACGATGAAATACATTTTCGCCGTAATTAATAGATGTATTATGACGAGTTTAAAAATTCATCGTAATAATTCTATATTTATTTTATGATTTTAATTTTTTTAATTTTTCTTTTTTTTATTATGGCAAAATACATTTTTGCCATAATAAATATATGTATTACAATGAGTTTAAAAATTCATCGTAATAATTCTATATTTTATTTTATGATTTTAATTTTTTTAATTTTTCTTTCTTTTTATTGTGGTAAAATACATTTTTTCCGTAATAAATATACATATTACGATGAAATTAAAAATCATCGTAATAGGTCCACATTTTATTTTATGATTTTAATTTTTTTTAATTTTTCTTTCTTTTTATTACGGTGAAATATTTTTTACCATAATTAAAAGACTTATTACGATGAATTATAAAATTCATTGTAATAAGTACATATTTTATTTTATAATTTTAATTTTTTAAAATTTCTTACTTTTTATTACGGTGAAATATATTTTTGCCATAATAAATATATGTATTACGACAAAATTAAAAATTCATCATAATAATTCTATATTTTATTTTATGATTTTAATTTTTTTAATTTTTCTTTTTTTTATTACGGCAAAATACATTTTTGCCGTAATAAATATATGTATTACGATAAAATTAAAAATTCATCGTAATACCATGAAAAATATCTTTCATACGAGACCTTATTACGACGAAAGTTAATTTCGCCGTAATAAGGTCCCCTTAATACTTTCTAACCCTCGCGCGATTTTTTTTTTCTGTGAAACCCTCCTCCCGCCGTCTTCCCTCCGAGCTCGTCTCCGCCGTCTTCACCCCGAGCTCATCTCCGCCATCAGCCTTCGAGCTCCTCTCCGCCTGCGGACGCTGAGCTCCTCTCTATCAGCCTTCGGACGAGGTGAGTAGAAGGGCTTTATAAAACCCTTGGATTTTTTTTTTTCAATTTCTCTTGTTATCTGATGATTTGGGGAGGGGGCGGGGAGAGAGAGACCGCCGGGGGGGATTTAGGGCAGGCCAACAGAGAGAAGGGGGGGGCGGGGAATTGAGGGCAGACCAACAGAGAGAAGGGGGGCGGGGGAATTGAGGGCAGGGGGAACGGGGAACGACTCCCCTGTTTCACAGTTAAATTGGGAGTGAGAGAAGTGGGAGAGAGGGAAGGAGAAAGAGAGGGAGGGAGAGAGACAGGGCGAGAAGGAGGGCGGCAGCGGCTGCGATGTTTGTTGTTCCGCGTTTTCTTCCGTACGTTTTCTTCCCTAGTTCCATGTTTGTTGTTCCGCGTCGACTTCTGTGCTTGATGACCGGCTTAGAGCTTGGGTGTTGTGGTTGCATCAAGTGCCTCTTCTTGACAGAAACTCTTGTTCTTATTAATAATATTATTGTTCTCTACTGCTCTCTTACCTTTCTTTTATTTGGTAAGCATGTTATTCTCAGCCCTAGTTCATCTGCTGCATAGATTTGTTGAATTATGGCTCGCTAAGGAGTGAGAATATTTGCTTGTCTGCAACGTTGATGAGAAATGGAATGATTTTTTACCAGCTTTGTAGGTGAGAATACCTAAAAATTCCCAAAAATCTGAGATTGTCCGGTCTGAGAGTCAGGCCCTTATAAAGTCAAGCAATAAGTTTAGTGGGGCTATCATGACAGGTCCATCTTGACAACTCCTCTAGGTCTTTTTCTAATAATTTAATACCATCTAGGGGTCTAAATGAGCTAAATTGAATTCATCAGCAACAGCCCATATATGAGGTATGGTGAGAACCTAAGGTCGCTTGAAGCTTTAGTACACATCAAATAATTCAAGCTAATTTTTAGGATTATGTATATATATATATATATATATAAGTAAATAGATGCAACTGAGTTGCATGCTAAAAGCTTGTTAAGAGCTGTTTGGATGGAATCATATAATAAGTAAATAGATGCAACTGATCCGGCCCTTTCCATATCAAACAATCACCTGCAGGAACTGCAGGTGTAGTTTTCAATGGAATCAACCCTTTTTCCTTGTATCAATCCATACTATGTTATTTCCGGGTTTGCAATCTACTGATTGATCATAAAAATTAGTGGCCTCTGTACAATTTTTTTGGGCCTCCGTGGTTTTGTAATGACTGCTTCTTTGTTTCATTTCAAATGAACTTTGACAATCCTGGTTGATGGCTTTGGAGATGTATTCAGGATTCAAAGAGCTGATATTAACTAGTTTCACCGTGAAAAAGTATTATTGAGTTCTAGGATTCTGTAGAAAAGACATGCTCTGGTTCTTCAATGGTTTCTCTTGATTCGTTTTTTTTATATATATATATATATATATATATATATATATATATGTTTGTTTCTGTTGTTTGGTCTTGGTGCTTGTATTATTATTGTCCTTCTTTAAATCATGAATTTCATGGCTTAGTAAATAGGCACTAGGAGTCTGGGAGGTTGGGTTTCATTATCTTTTTATACCATAAGTTTGAACAATTAACATTTATTAATTTTGTTTAAATAAATTCTCTTTTTATTGAATCTTAAGTAAGGGGTAAGTAAATTGCAGCTGCAAGGGTTGGCTATGTGACTTTCTCTGTTACCCTATGTTGGTTAAGTAATTATTTCTTGTGTCAGACATTGACTTACAACCATGAGTTTGATGCTGTGCAGGGAGGCTTTGTGAATTACTGCCGAGGAATCTGGAGGTTGCAAGGCTGCCTAGCTGTATCAAGGGGAATTGGAGATTCGCATCTTAAATTCTCATGGTAAATTCAAGAAAAATTGAATTTAGTTAAATTACACTGTATATGAACTTCATTGGCCTATTGATCTGTTGAATGAATTAAATTGCTGTATATGTGTGTGTTGTTATTCTTAATCGTTGTTGCCTTTTCCATGCTTGCCGTTTCTGCATAGATTTGGTCTCTTTTCTTTATGACTTCTGTGCATCATGTGGTAATTATATTCTCTTTCACAAAATCATTCCAGAGTTCCAAATCTGTACTATTTTCCACTGTTTCTCTAATTTTCAGTAGGAGGGTGGTTTAAAACCGTTGTTCAGCTCTCTTGTGCTCCCATAATGACGGGATTAAAACCATCAGCTTAGCGAATTGCCCTCACATTGTAGGGCTTTTCAATGAGAGTAAGCAGGGAATAAATGTAGGAAGGAGGGGATTTGTTAAATTGCTATGTTTTTTATGCCTTTAATTTTAAGAAAATTCAGCATACTTACTGTTTCGATTCATGATGTTATAGTAGGACAATTCACTGAATAAAAAAAGGAAAATTTTATCACTAACATATCCTTGCACCAAACAGCTGTTGTACGTCACCAACGATGCCGATTGATAAGAGTTGGATACATAAGAAACGAAATTGTCCAGAATATGATGCCGGTATTAAGAAGTTCATAGAAAAGGCAAGGCTTCATGTTAATGAAGAAGGGAAGATACGTTGTCCTTGTGTGCGGTGTTATAATGGCAAATGGCATAAGCCTGATTTAGTTAAATTACACTGTATGTTAAAGGGTTTCTCGAAGACGTATCAGACGTGGTATTTTCATGGAGAACAGTTTGGAAGCAATGTCTCAGATGAAAATGAGAATGAAGATGATGACCCAAAAGGGAACAAGATGAGATGGTCGAAGCATTGCAGGACATCGCTGGCCCAAGTGGTGCTCACACTGAGGTTGGCAATGATGATGACAATCCGATGATGTCTGACCATGAAAGGACCGATCACAGTAAGAAATTGGATGATCTTTTCAATGAGGTGGAATCCGAGCTTTATCCTGGATGTGAAAAGTTTTCTTCTTTGACATTCTTAGTGAAGTTAATGCACATTAAGGTCCTCAATCGGTGGACAAATAAGTCTTTCAATATGTTGCTTGAACTATTAAAAGAGGCATTTCCGAATGGTACTAGAATACCATCTTCGCACTATGAGGCCAAAAAGAAGATGAATGAGTTGGGTTTAGGCTACGAGAACATACATGTATGCAAGCATGATTGTGCTATCTTTTGGAAGGAGAATGCTTATTTAGAAAAATGTCCGTATGCAACGAGCCTAGGTACCAAGTGGTTAAAGACAAAGGTAAGAAGATACCTTATAAAGTTATGCGGTATTTCCCACTCACACCTCGTTTGAAACGTCTATATGCCTCAAGATATACAGCTGAAGATATGAGGTGACACTATGATAAGCGACCGATCACAGATGGGGTGTTACGGCATCCAGCAGATGGAGAAGCATGGAAAGATTTTGATCAAAAGTATCCTAATTTTGCCAGTGAACCAAGAAATGTAAGGTTAGGTCTTGCTTCAGACGGATTCAATCCATTTGGGAACATGAGTAATGCATACAGTATGTGGCCCATCATTTTAGTACCTTATAACTTGCCTCCATGGAAATATATGAAAGAGACATTCTTTATGATGTCGTTGCTTATCCCCGGTCCTAAATCTTCAGGAAGGGATATGGATATATTTTTAAGGCCAATAGTGGATGAACTTAAACATTTATGGACCGAAGGTGTTGATGTATATGATGCATCTACCAAAGAGAGTTTTCGGATGCACGTAGCTCTTTTATGGACTATAAATGATTTTCCAGCATACTCATTATTATCTGGTTGGAGCACAAAGGGTTATAAGGCATGTCCAGTTTGTAATGAGCAAACCTCATCCAAAAAGCTGAAAGACAAGATTTGCTATATGGGACATCGCCGTTACTTGCCTATTTATCACAAGTGGCGAAATAGTAGACTCCATGATGGAAGTAGAGAGCATGGAGTCAAACCAAAAATGTTGACCGGAGAAGAAATTTTAATGCAATTACAACACATAGCTGCTGAACAGTCCGGAAAGCATCCAAACAATAAACATCGAAAGCGAAAGCGTGCACCAAATGAGTTGAATTGGTATAAGAAGAGCATTTTCTTCGAGTTGGAGTATTGGTCATCATTAAAATTGAGACATAACTTAGATGTAATGCATATTGAGAAGAATATATGTGACAATGTCGTGGGAACTTTATTAAGCATCGAAGGTAAGACAAAAGACACATATAAAGCAAGAGAGGACCTGGCTTCAATGGGGATCCGAAGAGAGTTGTGGTTACAAACTCAAGGTAATAGAGTTTATAAGCCTCCTGCATCTTACACCTTAACATTAGATGAAAGAAGACAATTCTGTAAGTGGCTAAAATCTGTGAAGGTGCCCGATGGATATTCTTCCAATATTTCAAGGTGCGTAAATGAAGGTGATGGAAAGATATCCGGCTTGAAGACACATGATTGTCATGTACTACTTCAAAGATTGTTACCTATTGGCATTCAACCATTCTTGCAGAAACATGAGAGTAGTACTTTAATTGAGCTTTCTAATTTCTTCCAACAACTTTGTTCAAGGACATTGTATGTTAGGGATTTGGAGTTGTTACAAGAGCAGATTGTGGTGATCTTATGTAAGCTTGAACGAATTTTCCCACCAGCATTTTTTGACGTTATGGTGCACTTATCAATTCATTTGCCTTACGAGGCCTTACTTGCCGGACCTGTTCAAAGTAGATGGATGTATCCTTTTGAAAGGGCACTTGGTACGTATAAACAATACGTACGTAATAAGGCTCGTCCGGAAGGTTCAATTGCAGAAGCTTATGTTGTCAACGAGTCTCTAACATTTTGTTCAATGTATCTTCGAGGCATAGAAACAAAATTCAATCATCCGGAACGAAATTTTGATTCGGATAGCCATTTGGACAAGCAATTAAATATATTTGCAACTCGTTGGCGGCCTCTTGGAAAAGGAAGAATGGTGCATTTAGATGATAAAACTTTAAAACAAGTACATTGGTACCTCATCAATAATTGTCCAGAGGTGCAACCATTTCTCAAGTAAGTATACTTGTAAAATTATTTCTTCATATCATGCAATTTTCTATAGTGCTCATTAGCGTAATGTTCTCTATAGCCAACACATTGATCAGCTAAATCCAACTGGACCGGAACAACTGGACCAATTACAAAAGGAAAGATTTTTGGAGTGGTTTAAAAATGAAGTAAGCCCGTAAATTCATTTATATTGTCAATTAATATATCATGTCTTTATTTCAAATGACGTTGATGTTTGGTTTATCCAGATGTTAAATAAGCATTTTGCTGGGGCATCTGAAGCTACTGATGAGCTTTATTCATTGGCTATTGGTCCCGACAGTCGTGTGTTCTCGTATACTGGCTGTGTGGTGAACGGCATTAAATTTATCACTATTACTCAGGATGTCGGCCATAAAACACAGAATAGTGGCATTTGTGTTCCCTCTACTCATCTAGGAGAAGAAATTACCTTTTATGGTATATTATTAGAGGTCCTTGAATTTCATTTTGTTAAAGGTTGTAAGGCGATAATGTTCAAGTGCAAATGGTTTGAAACTGAACCAAAGCACAGGAGAATGCAACAACATTATAATATTACAAGTATAAATATAAGTTCGGAATGGTACAAACATGAGCCATTCATTTTAGCATCACAAGCTGAAAAGGTTTTCTACTTGGATGATTTGAAGAACAATTCTAATTGGAAAGTGGATACAAGGTTAGTCATCGTCATTTGTGGGATATTCCAAAAAAAGATGATGATGTTCAGGAAGAAGTATATCAAGAAGATGATTCAGCAGCCCTTCGATTCACATGTGAGCAACCTAACATGGACTTAATAACATCTCGGCGTACGGACACTGATGCTGAAATAGTTGCAACTCAAGAAAACATTAGAGGTCATAGTGATGTCGGTCAAGAAGACTTTATATGCGAAGATGTTGAGGACGACACACTAGCTGATTATGACAGTGAGGGATCTATACATAGTTCTGATATGGAGGATGATGAAGAAAATGAGCATATTAGTGATGACAGTGATTAATTTGGTAGCATTCATTTTTTTTTACTTATTATAACTATATGTTCTTATACTTTCTTATTTGTTAATTCTAGTTTGTATGTTTGTTTGCAGATGTCTTCGAGAGATACTCCTGCTACATCGAGGCGAGATGATTCTCCTTACATTCCAGCTCTGACAGAGGGGTCATCTGTCGGCGCATCAGGTAATAACTCTATTTTAAACTTATATTATTTGGCTATGTTTCTTGATGTTATTTTGCACTAATTTAGTTCATTATGTTTTGCAGCTACATCATCAAAGAAGAAGGGCCGAGGTCCTGCTCGCGGATACAAGTCCGCACATCTGATTGATACGCGTCGTGGACAGAAGTTGCCTATTCTTCTGCCACCTGAGGTTGGACGACCATTGGGTGAGTTTCGCTCTGAGTTTCTGACCGAGATAGGAGTGGTTGTACGTGACATGGCACCACTTGCGGTCAGAAAGTGGAGTGAGATCACTGATGCACAGAAAGCACCTATGATCGATCAACTTCTGGTCAGTATAATTGTATTAGATTACTTTAGATTACGTTTAATGTACTTAATATACCTTATAACTTTTATAATTATATATATATATATATACTTGCAGGAGAAGTTCGATCTTGATATGAATTTAGATCATATTAAAAAAGGTATTGAGTTTCAAATGAATAAAGTTTATCGAGAATTTAGATATCGGCTTCATATCCACTTCATTAGTCACGGTGGGGAAACAAGTGTGAGCTTAGCAAAACAAAATAAGCCATCTCGTGTCTCGCAGAGTGACTGGGACTTTCTATGTGATTACTTTTATTCAGATGATTATAAGGTAAATACATCCATACAAATATTTTAATAGTTTATATTTTTTATAAACTCATATAACCATTTTCATTAATTCTTTGATGTAGAAAAAATCAGAAACAAATAAATCTAATCGGGAATTGCAGCCATATGCTGCTCTCACTGGATCGAAGTCTATACCGGCTCACTCTTATGATATGGTAAGGAATACTGTGAATCTAGTGCTTTTATATTCTAAGCATGAACCTAGGTATTCGATGCATGGGTCTAGTTGGTCTGAATTTGTCATCGTGTTGTAATGCCTGCGTATCTTATTGATTGAGAATGGTTGTTTTATGTTGGTTGTAGGTTTGTTTCTTTATGTTTGAATATGCCAGGAATTGGTTTAGATTACGTGGAAATTTTATTTTTTGTATTATAGAAGGCAATGCAAGCAATCCAGTTATAAAAATTTATGGGAAAGAAATGTTTAGATTAATCTGAAAATAGGTTACGGATCAATCTTGAAGTGAGATTGATGATTTATGAAGGGTTATGATTCATAGATAAAGAGATCTCATGAAAAATTATCTCAATGCACCAGTCAGTGAGTCTGAAGGAGACTCTACTTGATATCCCTCCTATAAATTCCAGACCTGTGGTTGGTTAGTCCAATCTTTCACTCTTTGAATACTGAGGCTCTGCCACAGTTATAAGAGTGGGGAAACCTTCCCTTATCACTAGCGCTATGTACCATTTTTTCAGCCTCCGTCCTCTCTTCTCTGATATCATTGAAGTTCATCACTTCCTTACCCATGGATTTGTGCCATAACATCATATTTCAGAGGCTTACCGCTCTTTGCAATCCTTCATGATCACATCTGTGGGTTCTAATGGAACCCCAATTTTAGCTTAATTCACCNGGGATGAGGATTGTTATCTGTACATCTTTATTCTAATACAAGCAACATGATTTGCTTGAACTCTATTAAAGTCTCAGTTCACTTGATTGATTGGTAGGATCAAATTCTCCACTTGGTTAGCCTTCATCTAAGAAATTGCAGCTAGATTGCCACTGGGTTTAGATTGGAGATGATCATGTCTGGGCTAAGGATGACATGGTCTTCTGAATCAACTGTTGAATTAGTTTTATCTGTTTTGTGGAATCAGGATAGTGTCCCATAAATTAGGCCATGGTAGAGTAGGACCATATCTCAGAATATAGACCTTGAACTGAAATATATTGTTCAATTTTAGGTGGTCTGTGGCAAATGTGTATCTGAAGAATTTGCAGGACCAAATGGAGAGCTCATTTGCTTGCCAACACATCTGCATATGACTTTTTTGCAATGCTATCTCCTTCCTGCATACTCTGTGTTCTAACGGGACAATTAAGTTATGTTGCCATTTTTTGCGTTCTTTTTGTAACAACATCGCCTAGTTAAGTCTCCAACAGGAACTGGGGAAAACAAAAACCCAAGTTATTAATTTTTATATTCGGAACTGTTGTTGTGAAATATGGACAGATCAGAGGAGTTATTTCTACTAGATCTAGAACTTGATGAATTTTGATTTTCAGATCTGTTGTGAAATATGGAGAAGATCAGAGGAATTTCTGCTAGATCTAGAAGTTGGTGGATGTGGTAGTTATTTTTCCTTTTGAGGCTTCTGTTGTATATTGTTGCATGTTGTCAGATTATTAGATTATTCCATTGATACATTGAAAGATCTCCAATTCACTTTGTATTAGATTATTCCATTGATACATTGATAATTGTATTAGATTATTGTCTTAAATTATTGTTTTAAATTATTATTGTTTCTTTTCAGAGAGATCCTGTTACTGGAGAGGAGCTATCAAGACTTCATATGTGGAATACTCTTCATTTTGATAAAAAGAAGAATCAATGGATAAATGAAAAAGCTGAAGAAACCCATGTAAGTTTTATCAATTAAAAATACAATATTATTGAATGTAATGTTTTATACTAAACATATTGAATTTGTTTTCTTTTCATTGCAGGCACAGTTAATAGAGCGAATTTCCTCACAGGACTCTACAGGAGAACCATCAATGAGGATGTCATTTTGGAGGAGGTTTTAGGCTGGAGTCTGTCGGCCTTTGGCCAGCGCTGGAGGCTGGCGCTGGAGTCTGTCGGCCTTTGGGACCGTCCAAAAAATTTATTTTTCATGGGGTCAACCGGCCCCATCATCTTTAAATTATTTTTTAATGTCATCTACATTGGTCAGACTTCCCAACTTAACTTGGTGTGGCTAAGTTAATTCCTCCAAAGGCATTGGTCAACCATGATATTGCTCAGATAAGCCAAGTGTTCTTAGGTTAGCATCGAGGTAAAGAGAGCTTGTTACTGGCATCATCTTGACCTATCCACGAAGCTAAGTTAATCGGTTGACTATAAACAATCAATTAATTAGCCTAGTTTAGGCTTGTTTGCCTTGATTTTAGAGAAAAAGAATTTGATTAATTTCACTAACTTAATTATAAATCATGGAAATTAGTACGAACTTTGGTGATCCAAAGCGATAACTTAATGCATTGTCTTGTGTCTCATGCAATTAATGATTATTATGAGCTACTAATTTATTATTAAGAGGCATTATAATAAGCTGCCTTAAAAATTGATTCAGTGGCTCCATCTCTTAGAAGGTCGAGTAGGATATTTAATAGGACGGCTTATCATTAACGATCACTCTCGAGAGTGCCATGTGGGAGCCCAGTGTTGGGTATTTTGGGTGCAAGGGTGAAAAGAAAGGCTCATTCTTCCTTACCTTGCGTGATAGCTCTAGCTTGATCATTGCCCATTCTGTCCTAGCCATCCATAATAGTCCTTGGCTTCCTTCCTCGGTCTTTCGAGAAAGTCCTCCTCCCCTCTCCCCTTTCTTTTCTAGCTTGGTAGAATAAGAGTAGTAACCTGAAACAATAGTTTGGTGGACTGAACCATAGTTCAATTTGGCCATATCATCCTCTTCTTCCATCAAGTCCTTAGCATTGTCTTGCCCTTTATCTTCTAGTCCATCATTGAGTCTATCAGTTTTTCAAACTAAAGAGCCTTTTCTCCTCACTTTGAGTGATATGGCTCGAATTAGACGAACATACTTTATTCCCAAGGAGTTTCTCCTTTTTTTTTCCCAAGTGAATCAAACTACGCTGGGTTTATATTGCTGTTTCACTCTTTTCTTGGCTTAATTTTATCTTTATATGGTATAGTGTCGATCTAACTGCTCCCCAACTCTTGTTAGATAATGGTTGGTTTTATTTCTAATATATTTTTCCTAGGGATTCATCTATTCAAAACATTCTTTAGACAATTCTATACCCTTAGGTAGTGTTTGATAGGAAAAATATTATCCATGGATAAGTGTACAGGATAGAGTTTATCCCCTGACTATCCCTAGGGATATCCCTTGACTATCCTATTGATCATATCAAATGCAAAAAGGTAAATCCATATGATAACCTTTTTTTACTCTTATTTGGAGGATAACCAGCTATTCCTACATTTTCTAGGGAATAAATTGAGGGAATATCCCATGGTTAACCATGGATTATCTCTTTGGTTAACTTTATTCCCAGCTATCCCTTATAGTTATGGCTTTTGGAAATAATAGGGGATATCTAGGATAACTTTATTCCCAGCTATCCCTTATAGTTATGGCTTTTGAAATAGTTTATCCCCTATTTCAAACACTACCTTAAGAAACATCCTACCGAGGTCCAGTAATGGTACTTCTCTTCTCGGCAAAGCTAGAAAATTTTGGCTAGTAACCCTTCTTCCATTTATGGATGAAAGAATTTTTTTTTTTTTTTTGTCCTTAATTCCAAGTTGCAGTCGTTCCAATGCCTGAGCTTGCACCCTAATCAAGCTCCCTTGCTCTCACCCGACAAAGAAGAGGCGCCTACTCAAGAACTGTCCAATAACATAATGATTTTAAGAAGTTATCAAGACTATATATTGCAGTGCATGAATAGCTGAAAGAAAGGAATGTCAGCAAAAATAGCACTGCATATTGCTTTGGATAAGGTTGAGAGGAAACGAAGGATTGCTTTGGAAATAATAGGGGATATCTAGGATAACTTTATTCCCAGCTATCCCTTATAGTTATGGCTTTGAAATAGTTTATCCCCTATTTCAAACACTACCTTAAGAAACATCCTACCGAGGTCCAGTAATGGTACTTCTCTTCTCGGCAAGCTAGAAAATTTTGGCTAGTAACCCTTCTTCCATTTATGGATGAAAGAAATTTTTTTTTAGACTGTGCTATATTTTTTTTGCTATCAATGTTGCCATCAAATGCAGATTTAAAAATTAGAAGAAATGTGGCAGGATATTGTTTCCTAGTCATGATGGCAAGGGGGATCAAAAAAATGAGTGGCCTATGTTTCATAAATTCATCCATGCTAATATCCACTTTGCTGAAGCCTAATCTTAAATTTTGTCGAAGTGCATGCTCAGCAAAATCTATCAATGTACCATGGTGAAAATAAAGGTCTGTCTAAACTTGCATGATTTATATTTATTTTTTGTCACCCAAATGATGATTTGCATTTCTAAATGCTTCCATATTTGGCTAAGCTTGAAAGTGTTTGTGCAAGCCAGGATGAAATTATGGAAGTTTAAAAATGAGGGGAAAAATTCATTTTAGAATCTACATGTAAAAGTTTAATAACATGAAGATGATGTACATATAACAGGTATCTTCCTGTAACAATCCAGACCTGCAGTACGGACCTGTTTCGTTATAAGAAAGCAAGACGGACAAAGTACCAATATGATCCGTTTTGAACTGTGATGATCCAAGTTGATATGGACCTTAATTGCTTTCTTGTAACGAAACGGATCCGTACTGTGGGCCCAGGTTATTACACTCCCTCCCTTAAAATGTGGAGAAAATACTCAGCAAGGATTAAATGAAAACAAAATACATTCTCATCTAATCAAGTAAAAGACTTAGTCAGCTTATAGGGAAAAGGCATAAGTAACTGTCAAAAAAGTTTCAAGTCAATAATGAATCATATGTTCCATTGACCAAGTTTGTTACACTATTTGTTAACCCATTAATTGTAGACCATAAATTGGTTGTTAACATTCTATACCAATTAGAAGATTGTGACCTTGCAAGATGAGTAACTCAAAAAAGAAACATTGCATAATTCCTCAATTAGGATGCAAACCCAAAGCCTCAATAAGTTTTCAACAGATTCAAGCTGAAGGCCCTTTAATGAAGATTGGAACTCACATGATATTATAAAAAATAATATAAAAAGGGAAAAGTAGATGCAAAAATATACGTTCCATACTGACTATTGATTATGAAGTTAATTATACCGAACTTTCTGGCACTCCATGGAAAAATCAGAGGGAACTAAAGGTGCCCAATGGATTGGGAGAACAAATATTAGTTTCAGTGCTTAGAAAAATTAAAATGTTTCAATGTGACAAAAGACAACCACTAGAATACAGCTAGCTGACCCTTGACAGATGATAGAAGATCATAGGCAGTCATGTTACCCAACTGAATGGTCAGTTTGCTTGAAATAAAAAACAAACCTAGTTTCCAATGTTGAGAGCAATACTATGTAGTTTAAATTAGCCTCTAAAGTAAAATTATACCAACTTGATGCTCTTCCCAAATTGTCAATTTATAATAAAAAATGTGAGATTCTTCTAACAGAAGCATAGTACTTTTTCATTAAAAAAAAATACATGCCTAATCGGATATAAAATGCAATCATGAAAACTTACAACATTCACCTTCCACCTAGAACCGCCATCCATTGTATTTCTATGAAATTTGTCCACAAATATAACCTGGGAATCAATGACAATTTCCTATCACAATGATCCAAATGACTTCTAGGAAATGCAACAACATCTTGAAGTCATTGAAAATAAACATTTAGATAGAAAAGAGATGAATCTCAAACAACCTCTTGTGCTATAAGATAGCCAATTCACATCCAAAAGTGTGTAAACTTAAAAAAAAAAAACTGTAATAAAATAGCTCAATATGGCAAGTGGTAAAATTTTCTGTCGCCAAGAAAGATGTGAACAGATAATTGAACCAAATATTGCCCCAAAAACATGAGTTTATCTTTATAAGAGTGTTCTGCATACCAAAACATAATAATGATTTCCAAGAATGCAATTGCAAAAAGATATGATGATCAAAGACCACAAATATTATAAGCAATTAACTGTTTCACAAAATTAGCATACATAAAGCAGAGAGGCTGTGTTTATACACGTAAACCTAGTTCCAGAGGAAATAATTTGAAAAATCGCCAGTATTAGGCACCATAAGGTAAAATAATTTAAGAAAAAAAAAAATTGCAAAAGGATATGAGATCTAAGACCATAAATATTATAGACAAATTGATATTAGTCATAGCATACATTGAGTATAGCTAGATGCTACTAGCAGCTATAACACTATATCGATATAGCAAACATTCAAACATGGTAAACATTAGGTGGGTGTAACGATTCAGACCCCGGGCCTGCAGCACTTATGAGCCCGTTTCGTTATAAGAAAGCAAGATGGACAAGGTCCACACCAACTTGGTCTCTTCCTGCTGAATGTCCTTGATTACAGCAAGAAATTCTTGACCACCATTCATCAGATACCTTCCAGCCTGCAGCGCTGATACGAACACCGAGACTAGGTATTTCTGACTACTAGTAAAACTAAATTCAGGTTGACTTGGAATTTTAAAGTTCACAATCTTTCTGAAGCAGTCTACTGAAGCATGATAGGAGGCCAACCAATCCATTCCAAGGATAATATCAAAGAACTTCAGTGAAAGGACGAATAGATCTGCTTTTGACCTCCTATCCTTCATGTCAATTGAGCAGGATTTGCATACTGTGTTAACCTTCATAATATCTTCATTTGGAAATGCAATATGCAACTCTTGCTCTAGAGGAACAGGTATCAATGATGCATTCTTGTCAAGATAGGTGTCAGATATGAAAGAATGCGTGGCACTGGGGTCAATTAAAGTTTGAGCATAAGCAGTGCCTACTTTAATCATTCCTGGATATAAGTGTAATTTGTTTTAACATCAAAGATTTAACCTAATTTTCTAATCAACTATCAATGTGTTGTACTAGATATGAATGTAATATTAGATATAAAATTAAATGGTATACCTGTCACCATAGAATTAAAGGCAGCAGCATCCTGTTGAGTGAGGGTGAAGACCCTTCCTTGGATCCTAGGCGGCTGCTGCTAAAGCTGCTGCCTCTTCCCTCCTTAAAAGATTCTACATCGAGTAGAGGAGAAAAGTGTGAGTGATTTATATGCAGCAAAGTAAGAAGGACAATGTACCAATTTGATCCCTTTTGGGCTGTGGTGGCCCAAATTGGTGTGGACCTTGTCCATCTTACTTTCTTGTAACGAAACGGGTCCGGAGCCCGGGTCGTTACAATATGGTATTAGAGCCATGCACCAGCCAAAAGTATAGGATCTAAGTGCCACACAAGTTAAAGTGCTACATCCATGGGAATGAAAGCCACCTCTTGACCTATGAGGGCCATCTCTAGATTCCTGCCTACCTTGTGGTTGCTTTTGGCGATGAAACTTCTCTTTAAGGAAGGTAGATTGTAAGGCCCTCCTTAAAAGATCCCATATCGGGTAGAGGAGAAAAGAGTGAGTGATTTATATGTAGTAAAACAAGAAGGACAAGATACCAATTGGATTTCTTTTGGGCTATGGTAGTCCAAATTGGGGTGGATCTTGTCCATCTTACTTTTTTTTTGTAACGAAATGGGTCAGGGGCCCGGGCCGGGTTATCACATTTAAAAATAATAGACCTGGATATTCTTTCTGAAACTAAATAACTTGAATTAGGTCATCCCAAAAACCCTAATTATAGAATCAGGCTAAAGCAAACAACAGAACAAAAAAAAAAAAACCAAAAAACTTTCAAGAATTTTCTATCAGATATATCAAGAATGATCTCAATCCATGCTTAACACACACCCCCTAGGTTGCAAAAGGGCCTCAATCCATGCTTCAATGTGAATTTGGCATGATTAGACGTAGGCCAAGTTAAGCCTATCTAAAATTAACTGGTCTTGGCATCATATTAGTGAACAGTAGTATTCAAAGAATAGCACTTTATAAATTACATTAGACATGCTTAAATTGATTTAAACAAACCTCTCTTGTGAAAAATTATGTGATGTTATAGGCTATAGGCTCGACCTAGAAACAATTAGCTGCAAGTCCAATTAGATCCGGCTAGTGTTGTTTTTAAGTATTTTCACCATAAATAACCATGTAATGACATCATAAATGATACTTGGATAGGCATTGCAATGTTGCATGCATTTTTAGTCATTCCTTTCAATTAGCTATAATCATATCATCATAGCACATATGGCACGTGATTTAAAGAAAATATGAAATTATCATCATCTTAATGGTAGAAGCCTTGATAACTATGTTGTTGTGAATTGGTGAGCAGACCTTGTTTCTCAACCTTTGCAAGCCCAGATAGTGTTGGGCCCATGGCCCACCTATTCAGCCCATTAGGGCAAAAGGGAGCGCTACTCCTTTTTCCACTAGGGTTTATTCTCTCTCTTTTATAAAAGGAGTAGCCGCCTTCCTTTTTTGGTTTTTCTCTTTTTAAGGAGCAGCCGTCTGGAAAAAAAGAGAGGAGAAGCATGTAGCAGGTATTTCTTTTTTCTAGGAGCATGGATTGCTAGGGGAAGAGAAGGAAGGGCTGCTGCTTGGTGCTTAACTACGTGGGAGGACTTCCACTCCAGGAATCACGTGAAGGTGCTGCAGAAGAAAAACAAGAGAAGAAGAAGAAGAAGAGAAGGGAAGAAAATAAGGAGGTAACGCAGGAGACCGTATTTTTCGGTGACGTAATCCTTATATCCCTATTATTCTCTTGTGATTGTTTCTCAAGTTCTGGCAAGGGACTTTGAGACTTGGATATTTATTATTTTATAGTGGATCTTCTTCTCTGGCTTGCCCGTGTTTTTTTTTCCTTTATCTTGAAGGGATTTTCCACGTAAATCTTGGTGTTTCTGTGATTGTGTGGTTTGCGCATTTTTATTTATTATTCCGCTGCGTATTACGGTCTGCTAGTATTTGCTCGTACACGGATTCTTTCCCATCAACTGGTATCAGAGCCTGTGAATTTTTTTTGTGTGTGCGAGCATGGAGGCCGGTAATGTTTCCCGCATGATCAGTCTGAACGGAAACAATTGGATGATATGGAAACCAAGGATGGAGGACCTCTTATATTGCAAGGATCTATATGGACCTTTAGAAGGGGTCAAAGCAAAGCCCGCTACAGTGACAGACGATGCTTGGATCATGTTAGATCGGAAGGCAGTCGGTTTTATTCGGCAATGGTTGGATGATAGTGTCTTTCACCATGTTTCCACTGAGACTTCTGCAAACTCTCTTTGGAAAAAGTTAGAAAGTCTATATGAGAGAAAAACAGCTGGCAACAAGGCTTTCTTGATCAGAAAACTAGTGAATCTGAAATATAAAGAGGGTGCTTCTATTGCTGAGCATTTGAATGAAATGCAGAGTATTAATAACCAGTTATCCTCTATGAAAATGTCTCTTGATGATGAGTTGCAGGCATTGTTACTTCTCAGTTCATTGCCAGAAAGTTGGGAGACACTGGTAGTTTCCCTCAGTAATTCTGCACCAGACGGTGTTATCACCATGAGTCAAGTAACAGGCAGTTTGTTGAATGAGGAGTTAAGAAGAAAAATTCAGCAACTTCTCAGATTGATTCACAGGCACTTGTCTCAGAGAATAGAGGACGGTCAAAGTCTAGAAATAGAGACAATTCATACAAGGGTAGAAGCAAATCAAGGTCAAGAAAAGATATTACTTGCTATAACTGTGGTGAGAAAGGGCACTACAAGAATCAGTGTAAGAAGCCTAAGAAGAGTAAGAAAAAGGGAAAAGAAGTGGAGGATACAGAGTCAAAGGAGAATATCACAGCTACTGTGCAGAGTGATGATTATTTGATTTTGTCTACTTCTGATGGTATCTTCTCATGTGAGTGTCAGAATCATGAGTGGGTGATTGACACAGGTGCTTCTTATCATGCTACACCACGGAGGGAGTTTTTTTCTACATATAAGACTGGAAATTTTGGTGTTGTCAAGATGGGAAATCAAGGCACAGCAGACATCATTGGCATGGGTGACATCCACATGAAGACCAATCTTGGCTGTAAGTTGGTGCTCAAGGATGTAAGGCATGTAGCTGACTTGAGGCTAAATTTAATCTCAGTTGGAAGACTTGATGATGAAGATTTTGATAGCAGATTCATAAAGGGCAATGGAAGCTCAGTAAAGGTTCACTTGTTGTAGCCAGTGGGAAGAAATGTCACACTTTATACAGGTTGCAGGCTAAAGCTTATGGTGAACAGTTGAATGTTACAGAGAACGACTTCAGCATGGAGTTGTGGCATAAACGACTGGGACACATGAGTGAGAAGGGGCTGCAAGTTCTTTCCAAGGAAGAAGTTCTACCAGACTTCAAAGGTGTACATCTGAACCCATGTGTTGATTGTTTGGTTGGCAAGCAACATAGAGTTTCTTTTGCTAGTCCTGCTTTATCTAGAAAAATGCATGTTTTGGATCGTATATATACAGATGTTTGTGGTCCTCTGAGGACAAAAACTCCTAGTGGATCAGTTAATGTTCTAGGCATCAGTGGTGCACTTTATTTTGTCACTTTTATAGATGATTTTTCTAGAAAAGTTTGGGTCTATGGTTTGAAGACTAAAGATCAGGTTATTAATGTCTTCAAAGAGTTTCATGCCAGAGTTGAAAGAGAGACAGGAAAGAAACTGAAATGTATAAGGTCAGATAATGGTGGTGAGTACACAGGGTTATTTGATAATTATTGCAGATCACATGGCATTCAACATGAGATGACAGTTCCTGGTACTCCTCAGCATAATGCAATTGCAGAGAGAATGAACCGCACCATCATGGAAAAGATCAGATGTATGCTTTCACAGTCCAAGTTACCTAAAAGATTTTGGGATGAGGCATTGAAGACAGCGGTTGATGTAATAAACTTGTCACCATGTACAGCTCTAGATGGTGATGTTGCAGAGCGTGTATGGTCAGGAAAAGATGTCTCTTATAAGCACTTGAGAGTGTTTGGTTGTCGTGCATTTGCACATGTTCCAGACATTGAGAGGTCCAAGCTGGATGGTAAGACAAAAGAATGTGCTTTGCTTGGTTACTCACATGATGAGTTTGGTTATAGACTTTGGGATCCAGAAAAGCAGAAGGTATTCAGAAGCAGAGATGTGGTATTTTTTGAAGATCAAACCCTTCAAGACTTCAAGAAGGAGGTGTCAGTCAAGTCTTCTGCAGGAGGATTAACAGACTGTGATCCAGTTACTCCTCTAGTAAATCAGGGTGATAGGGGAGATGTGCAAGAAAATAGTGCAGGAGCAGGTATTAACTCACCTGTAGGACATGTTGAGCAGGAAGGAGATCAGGAGCAACCTCCTACAGAGCCTCAGCTGAGAAGATCTATCAGACAACGTCAACCTTCCAAAAGGTATTCTACAGATGAATATATAATGCTTACTGATGCAGGTGAACCAGAATGTTACCAGGAGGCAGTTGAAAGTGAGCAGAAAAAGGAGTGGTTAGTAGGTATGCTGGAAGAAATGGATGCCTTACAGAAGAACCACACATATGATTTAGTGGAACTACCAAGAGGAAGGAAGGCTTTAAAGAACAAGTGGGTTTTCAGGTTAAAGACTCAACAGCATTGTTCTCAACCAAAGTACAAGGCCAGATTGGTTGTGAAAGGCTTTGGTCAAAAGAAAGGTATTGACTTTGAAGAGATTTTTTCTCCTGTTGTTAAAATGTCTTCAATTCGTGTTGCTCTAGGTATTGCTGCTAGTCTAGACTTGGAGGTTGAGCAGTTAGATGTGAAGACAGCTTTTCTTCATGGTGATTTGGAGGAGGAAATCTATATGGAGCAACCAGAAGGCTTCAAAGTCAAAGGTAAAGAAAATCTTGTCTGCAGATTGAAAAAAAGCTTATATGGGCTGAAGCAAGCTCCAAGGCAGTGGTACAAGAAATTTGATTCATTTATGGCTGAAAATGGATACAAAAGAATGGCTTCAGATCATTGTGTGTATATCAAATGGTTTAGTGAGGATTTTGTCATACTCCTACTTTATGTTGATGACATGCTTATTCTTGGGAAAGATATGTCTATGATTGACAGGTTGAAGAAGGAGCTGAGCAATTCATTTGAAATGAAGGATATGGGACCAGCAAAGCAAATACTGGGTATGCAGATTTTCCGTGATAGAAGAATCAAGAAAATATGGTTGTCACAGGAAAAGTACATTGAGAAGGTATTGGATAGGTTCAGTATGATCAATGCAAAGCCAGTTGGTTCTCCTCTTGCAGGTCACTTCAGGTTGTGCTCAGAGCAAAGTCCTTCAAGTGATGAGGAGAAGGAGAAAATGAAGAAGGTTCCTTATGCTTCAGCAGTCGGAAGTTTGATGTACGCGATGGTATGTACGAGGCCAGACATCGCATATGCAGTGGGTGTTGCTAGCAGATTTCTTGCAAATCCAGGGAAAGAGCATTGGGCAGCAGTGAAGTGGATCTTCAGATATCTCAGAGGAAGCTCCAAAGTTTGTTTAAGCTTTGGGGGTGGTCCAGCTGTGCTGATTGGTTACACAGATGCAGATATGGCGAGAGATATTGATACAAGGAAGTCCACATCAGGTTTCATACTTACTTTTGCAGGGGAGCTGTGTCATGGCAATCCAGATTGCAAAGGTGTGTAGCTCTCTCTACCACAGAGGCAGAATATATTGCTGCTACCGAGGTCTGTAAGGAGATGCTGTGGATGAAAGAATTCTTACATGAATTGGGATTGAAACAGAAAAATTATGTGGTACATTGTGACAGCCAGAGCGCCATCCACTTGTGCAAGAACCCAACTTTTCATTTCAAGTCAAAGCATATAGATGTGAGATACCACTGGATTCGAAATGTGTTTGAAGAGAAGCAGTTACAGCTTCAGAAAATTCACACAGATGAAAATGGGGCAGACATGTTGACAAAGGCCTTATCAAAAGAAAGGCAAGAGATATGCCGACAGCTGGTCGGCATGATTTCACACTAAGGAAGCATGAGACAGCCTCCCTTATGGGCTGAAGGGGGAGGTTGTTGGGCCCATGGCCCACATATTCAGCCCATTAGGGCAAAAGGGAGCGCTACTCCTTTTTCCACTAGGGTTTATTCTCTCTCTTTTATAAAAGGAGTAGCGGCCTTCTTTTTTGGTTTTTCTCTTTTTAAGGAGCAGCCGTCTGAAGAAAAAAAGAGGAGAAGCATGTAGCAGGTATTTCTTTTTTCTAGGAGCATGGATTGCTAGGGAAAGAGAAGGAAGGGCTGCTGCTTGGTGCTTGACTACGTGGGAGGACTTCCACTCCAGGAATCACGTGAAGGTGCTGCAGAAGAAAAATAAGAGAAGAAGAAGAAGAGAAGGGAAGAAAATAAGGAGGTAACGCAGGAGACCGTATTTTTCGGTGACGTAATCCTTATATCCCTATTGTTCTCTTGTGATTATTTCTCAAGTTCTGGCAAGGGACTTTGAGAATTGGATATTTATTATTTTATAGTGGATCTTCTTCTCTGGCTTGCCCGTGGTTTTTTTTCCCTTTATCTTGAAGGGATTTTCCACGTAAATCTTGGTGTTTCTGTGATTGTGTGGTTTGCGCATTTTTATTTATTATTCTGCTGCGTATTACGGTCTGCTAGTATTTGCTCATACACGGATTCTTTCCCATCAGATAGCCCCTTTTATTTGTAGCATAAAATGGCATGGGAAACTAATCTCACATTTTAGTAATAATGATATGCTAAAAGATGTAAATGTTAATGATCTTATCAAATCAACATCAAAACTATAAATATAAGATTCGATGTACATGTAAGATTTGATTTTTTTATTAGATCAAATTTGAACATAGATATGTATAAATTAGAATATATTTACACAAATATAAAAAGAATTAGTTACAAAACTTGTGTTAGTTTTTTTTTTTTTTCTACGTCTTGATTCTATCTTTTCTTAAGTATACCTTCATTAATATTCTGTTTGGATGGAGAAAAAAGTGGAAGAAAAGAAATATGAAGGGAGAGAAAAGTGGAAGAAAAGAAAATTAGAGAGAAAATATTTCTCTCCTTCAGTTTGGATGAGTGGAAGGAAAATAGAGAGGAAAGAAATGTTGATAATTTATAATGACAATAATGTCCTTATTATAAAAATGCATCAATTTTTTTTAAGGGTCAATATGGAAATAAAAAAAAGAAAAAAAACTTTTACGTGGAGCCCACCACTTTTTTCTTTTTATTTTATCCTTTAGTTTTTTTTCTTTTTACTTTTTCTCTTCATCCAAACAAGATAAACTTTATTTTTGTCTCCTATTTTTCTCTAGTTTTCTTTCCTCCCTACTTTCTCTCCATCCAAACAGAGGCTAACTCTCATCCACTAATATTTTAGTTCTAAAATCCTAATTGATACCATGGCTTTGATTATATTCCAATTAAATTAAACATAAATATATATTTAAATTTATTTCAAAATAATTATTTTTAAAAAAAATTATCATTCACTTTTCTATTGTGTTTTTTTTTTTAATTACAACGTACTATAAATTCACTCTACATGCTTATAGACCCGGCTAATATGATTAGTGTCCTTTTTGTTTTAAAAATTATGAACATTTTAATTAGTTAGCCTACTAAAATCACATACATTGAATCTGTAAAATATTAGAATCCAAATAATAATAATATGGATCTAAACGATGATGCTTTAAGATAGATGATGATTTAGGAGTTAAAGATGTAACGCCCCAAATCCATTCTTGCTCAATTAATTTCATTAGTAGGCCAAAATTATATGGTCCAAAACTTGAGTGAAAGTTAATGAATATGGAATGGACTTAAGTTATAAACACATCCCACATTTCTTTCCTATCAATGTGGGACTAAACTTGGATATCAAGTAAGATTTAGATAGTCCGTGTTGCGTCATTAGAAATAAATAAGTATAGATGGCGCAAGTACATTATCTATTTTTTTAGAGCTTTAGTTGGATTAGTTGCTGGAATATCGTTAAATGGTTATTTCCTAGCAACTACACGCGATAATCATGGGCTAATAACTAAAGCTAATAACTATTTCAAACAAAGTCTAACTGATATATCTATGATCTAGTCTAATATGGAAATAAGTGACAAGGGATTTGTCTTTAATTTAAACAAGTAGAAAAAAAAAAAATCACCGCCAATTTAAACCGTGACTTGCCACCAATTTTGCCAAGATTACAGTTAAATAGAGTAATACGTGTAAGATGGGAAATTTTTGACAAGGACACGCGTGCCATGGCCCTTAACCTTCCGCAATCTCATAAAGGCACGAAAACTTGTACGTATATTAGCAGGCATTATGCATTAAATAATAATCATTCTGATGCGGCATAAAATTATCATTGCGCTAATATTCATGTATATGGCAAGGCTAAAGCCACTTTTAATTTCTAACTCGTTAACTATCATGTTTGAAAAAAAGATAAACTACTATATGATATGATTGATGAAGCCGCGTGTGAGTTAATGAAAGAAGTTGAGGTGGCTCCAGCCTCCAAAGCGGTCTCATCTTCGAAAGCGGCCCTAAACGCCAAGTGGCCTCAACACCGGCTCGGCCCCATAGTCAGACATAGCACCGATTCCGAAGTCGGTCTCTTCACCGACTCCAGAGTTAGTACCAACGCCATCATCGGTCTCGACGCCAACACCAGAGATGGTCTCCGAACCTTGGCAGAGCCGAGCTATTTTCGAACCTTGAAAGGACCGAGCTATCTCAGTGCCTCGAAAGGGCCGAGCTATATCCGAACCTTGGCAGGGCCGAGCTATCTTAGTACCTCACCAAGATCGATCCTCATCCCTTCAACGTAAGCACCATGCTGCTTCAAACCATGCCGAATATCTCAGATGATGAACCATCCTAATTGGAAGAATCGCGGAATGAGCCTTTCAAAACGGAAACGGGAGCCAAATACAGCACTCCGTCCATGATCAACGGGATTCTAAATTCCCAATAAAGCGCCCGTCAGCTTCATCAACTGCCGATCCCCATAACCGTTGGGATTCTGGCCTTATCAGATGCCAACTCCCTAAAACGTCCCCAAAAATCAGGTAACGGATCACCTCCTTGGCAGTGTACAAATACCAAGTCTTAGGACTCCCCAAGTATATCTTGAAGGCAATCTAAGCCCAAAAAATAACTCTAGCAAAGGTCATTTCTCCTGAAAAATTATCTCAAGGAGGAAGATCCTTTCGCTGGAGCCTTCTCTCATATGTTGTTCATAATCTCCACTAATTTGGGCATCAGAGGGTCTTCTACAGGGACCACTCCCTGTGATTCCTGCGTGAGGACTGCCTTGCAGGTCCACCTGGATAGGAGAGCGCTACTCGGGTTCTAACATGCACCGCCCCCAAGCCGGAGAACGGATTTTCGCAGCAACAAATTAGTGCTAGAAGAAGGGCCCCAAATCTCTTTGAAAACTTGAAATCAAGGAGACAAAGTTCCATACAAGAAGGATGATTCCTCAATGGCCAACCGTAAGAGAGTAGTCACAGATGCTTCTGATCAAGCCACCTCTCAAAGGCCTAATCATACCAATAACACAACGCCTTCGCAGCCATCGCCAACCGAGATTCCTCTACCACCAGTAGCCCCGGTCATACAGGACCAGTTTGCTATGCTGGTCCAACTAGTTAAAGCCTTGCTACAATTGGTGCAGGGGCTTCCTGGGGGTTTTCTTTCCGTTGCACTCACTCAGCAGCTTCCTAGTGGAACAGTCACCCCGATTCTACCTGTGGTCCCTCCACCCAATCCACTAGAACTAGAAGCCATTAGCCTTCCATGATAGCTCGGCCATAGAGATATTGAATCGACACAGAGGGGAGGAGATAGGATCCTACCTAGATCCCATCAGACTCGGTCCTTACATCTAGTATTTTTTCACCATGACTTAACACAGCGGCCGTGTTCCCCCATCCCATCTTTCCTATTGCTCTGGATGATGGGCTGCAACGACAACTATGCGTGTCAAACCTACTAGAGACTAGCGCTATTAAAATGATTAGCCACGCCCACCATGTACGGCCAAGCAAAGAGGAGAACCGGTTTGAAAGGGTTCGGTGCGAGGTACTCACCTCTTTAGATGAGGACATCAAAGAGATACTGTGCCTCGAGGAATTTGGATCACTTCTGAGCAATGAAGACCATCAAGGGATGCAGTACCTTGAAGACATGGAATTAGATTAAACCTGGAGTTATTACTAGTGAAGTATGCCTGAACCGAGCCATTTTACTCATTGTAATAAAACTTCACTCTTCGATTCAAATATTTCTTATTGAATAATAATTTTTCTTGAGTTGTGGATGAAAGGCAGGTGTCGCCCAATCATTGACCTACGGGTCCATTTCTCCGAACCTTGGCAGGGCTAAGTAAAACATTTCTTCATACCTCGGCATGGCCGAGCAACATTTCTCTGAACCTTGGCATGACTGAGTAACTTTTCTCCGAACCTCGGTAGAGCCGAGCAACATTCTCCAAACCTTGGTACGACCGAGCGACTTTTCTCTGAACCTTGGCAAGGCCAAGTAAAAGAATTTCTCCAAACCTTGGCAGGGCCAAGTAAAACATTTCTTCGAACCTCAGCATGGTCGAGCAACTTTTCTCCATACCTAGGCATGCCCGAGCAATATTTCTCCGAATCTCGGCACGGCCAAGCAACTTTTCTCCGAACTTCGGCATGGCCGAGCAACTTTTCTCCATACCTCCATACCTCGGCAGGGCCGAGTAACATTCTCCGAACCTTGACAGGACCGAGCAACATTCTTCGAACCTTGGCAGGGCCAAGTAAAAAATTTCTCCGAACCTTTGTAGGGCCAAGTAAAACATTTCTCCGAACCTCGACACGGTCGAGAAACTTTTCTCCATACCTCGGCATGGCCAAGCAACATTTCTCCGAACTTCGGCACGATTGAGCAACTTTTCTCCGAACCTCGGCATGGCCGAGCAACTTTTCTCCATACCTCCATACCTTGGCAGGGTCTAGTAACATTCTCCGAACCTCAGCAGGGCCGAGCAACATTCTTCGAACCTTGGCAGGGCCAAGTAAAAAATTTCTCCGAACCTTGGCAATGCCAAGTATAACATTCTCTGAACCTCGGCACGGCCAAGCAACTTTTTTTTCATACCTCAGCACGGCCGAGTAACTTTCTCCAAACTTTGGCAGGGCCGAGCAACATTCTCTATACCTTGGTAGGGCCAAGTAAAATTTCTTTGAGCAACAATTTCTGCACCCTGGCGAGCGAGGTAAGATTCTTTTCGAACCTCGGCATAGCCAAGCAATTTTCGGTACGGCCAAAAAGTTTCTCCAATCGAATTATGCCATCTGGAACTTTACTCCATGCCCAACCTACACTTCTGATTAGAAAGTGGAGGGCATGTAATGTGGTGTAAAATTGTTATTGCGCAAACATCCGTGTATATGGTAAAAAGGCTAGAGCCACTTTCGGTTTTTGACTCGTTAACACGGAAGTTGAGGCGGTCCTAGCCTTCAAGGCGGTCTCATCTCCGAAAGCGGTCCCAAACGCCAAGTCAGCCTCAGCACCGACTCGGCCCCATAGTCAGCCCTAGCACCGATTCCGAAGCCGTCTCCTCACCGACTCCAGAGTTAGTACCGACGCATCATCGGTCTCGACGCCAATACCAGAAAGTCTCCGAACTTCGGCAAGGCCGAGCTATCTTTGAACATCGGAAGGACCGAGCTATCTCAGTGCCTCGGAAGGGCTAAGCTATATCCGAACCTTGACAAGGCCGAGCTATCTTAGTATCTCGCCAAGATCGATCCTCATCCCTTCAATGTAAATGCCATTGCTGCTTCAAACCACACCGAATATCTTAGATGATGAACCACCCTAATCGCAAGAATCGTGGAATGAGCCTCCCAAAATGGAAATGGGAGCCAAATACAGCACTCCATCCATGATCAATGGGATTCGAAATTCTCAATAAAGTGCCCATCAGCTTCATCAATTGCCAATCCCCGTAACCATTGGGATCCCAGCCTTATCGGATGCCAACTCCCTAAAACGTGCCCGAAAAATTAGGTAACGGCTCACCTCCTTGGCAGCGTATAAATGCCAAGTGTCAGGACCCCAGGTAGGCTCTCGAAGGCAATCTAAGCTCAAAAAATAACTCTAGCAAAGGTCATTGCTTCTGAAAAATCATCTCAAAGAGGAAGATCCTTTCACTGAATCCTTCTCCTCTCATTTATTTGGGCATCGGAGAGTCTTATGCAGGAATCCTGCATGAGGACTGCCTTGTGGGTCCATCTAGATAGGAGAGCACTATCCGATCCTAACATGCACAGCTTCCAAGTCGAAGAACAAATGACATGCACAGCTTCCAAGTCGAAGAATAAATTTTTACAGCAACATATACTTTATTTGATTATTATAAATTCCATTCATTTCATTAATTAATTTTATATGTACATAAAATTTAAATTATAATTATAAATCAATGATCCGTGTTGTAAATTTTTTTTAATCAACCTGGCGTGCAAGTATTGGTTTTGAAGTTTGCTTTTTTTTTTTTTGGTAATAAACGGGCGATCACACAAGTCTCATGTGAATCAGCCCAGATACATCAGAGAACAAAATATGCTGAAGAAAAGTAGGACAGTGATCTCCAACCCTCCAATTTCATGAGCCAGTATGCTGAGCCATAAAAGAAGCCGCCCAATCAGCAGCCGCATTGGCTTCCCAAAATATATGTCGAATCAGGACCGAGTCGTTCCCTCGCAGAAGGGAATAAATATCCTTCAATATTGGATTAAAGGGTCCATCAGAATAATTCTCTTTCTGCAACCAAGAGATGACCATCTTAGAATCACCCTCAATCATGATCCGATGAGCACGGAGAATCCGAACGGCGTAAGAAATTCCTGTCCAAGCCGCATAGAGCTCCGCCATCAGGACAGAATAATCAAGAGCACCAAATCCTCCTGCCGCCACCAGATCACCCGCCTCCCCACGGATGATAAACGCAGAACCAGTGATTCTACCACGGACACTCCATCGAAGTTGATTTTGACATATCCTGGAGGGAGGTTCCCAATGGATGAAAATCGGATACCGGTTCGCTGCCGAAGCGCAGGGGAACCCCAGCGGCCAGATGAGCCAAAACCAACACCGGATAAGACACGGTCATAGTCCATAATCAGCCATCTTATCTTCCTCACAACCCTATGGGGAGAAGCAGAGGTATTAGAAAAAATGAACTCATTCCTTGACAGCCATATCTGATATGCCGTGGCAGTCCAGAGACCACTTTTATGCTGAGATCCCCATCGAATATCATGAAAAAAGGAGGAGCGCGGAGATGCCGTTTCATCTAATCTACTAGAAAAACCCATCAGATGCCATATCCGTTAAGCTTGAGGGCAAAGAAAGATAGCGTGGTCATCAGACTCCTCCTCCAGCCGACAAAAAGAACAGATCGGCTGAATAGACAGACCTCTTCTGGAGAGAAGAGCAGACGTAGGACAAAGAAGCTTCCAAATAAAAAGCTGGATCCTAGGAATGATTGGAAGCTTCCAAATCCAAGCAGCATCCTCAATGCACCGAGACTGAGGCCTGAAAATCCTCATAAGATCCTTGGAGGGAGCCCTAGAGAGACACGATCTCTGCCAAATCCTAGAATCAACACCATAGCCAGGCATAAGAGGCATAGATAGGATCCGCCGAGAAAGCTCCTCCCCGAATAACCATGTCACCGTGGGGATATGCCAAGAGTGGGAATCCCCGGAAATAAGATCCTTAACCCTTAAACTGGATGGGGCGTCCATATTCATAAAGGAGGGCCATCTCGAAAGGGGGAGCTCAGAAATCCAAGTATCCTGAATAACATCGATCAAATAACCATCTCCTATACTCCATGAACATTCTCCAGGATAAGCTGACCATATCTGCAAATCTCCTTCCATAAGTAGGAAGATCCACGGATCGGCTGAATAGGCAGTCCGGAAGTCCATTCCTCGTACCTTGCTCGCATCAGAGAGCTCCACAGACACTGTGGCTCCAAGAGAAATCGCGAAGCATGTCTAGCGAGCAGAGCTTCTCTTCTAACAATCAGAGAATGAATCCCAAGGCCGCCTTCCTGTATAGGCATACAAACCAGTCCCAGGATAATAAATGCATTCCATGACCATCTTGCATAGAGGCCCAAAGGAAGTCTCTGAAGCATCTCTCAATTCTTCTAAGACAGGTAGTCGGAATAGCAATATTCGATAGAAGATACAGAGGAAGCGAAGAGAGAATTGATCGAATAATAATGACCCTGACCATCATAGATAAACTAGTGACCTGCCATTCCTCAAAGCGCTGACGAATAGAGGTGGGCACTGGGCCGTGCCGCCCATGGCACGGCACGGCCCAGGCCCTGATAGGCCGTGCCAGGCACGGCCCGTCACTGCTACAGTACCGGGCCGTGCCGGCATGGCCCAGTGAACCGTGCCATGCCGGGCGCGGAAAATTTTTTTTTTTGGCCCAGCACAGCACGGCCCGTGACGGGCCTGGGCCGGCCCGCCGTGCCGTGCCAGGCACGGCCCAGGTGGGCCTGGGCCGTGCCATGCACGGTCCATGCACGGCTCAAATAAAAAAAATGATAAATTTTTTTTTTGATAAATAAAAAATTATTAGGAATAAAAAATTTTATTAATAAAGCCACCTTATAGGTGGGGGTTTGGCATAGACCCCTACCAGTTTATTAATTTAAAATCAAAATGGTACAGAAGGAGGGGGGCTAGGCCTGACCTCCAGAACATAATACAATAAGCAAGGAGAAAAAAATAGAAAAAAAATAAAGATGGCTTACTTTAAGTTTTTAACAATTTAAAAAATAAAAATATACAATTATAAAAGTAGAAACAACTCACTCATCACTCTTCAGTCATCAGTAGTATTTGTGTCATCGTCATCTTCACTGGTTAAGTCATGTCCACCTTATCTTGAAGCCTCGCCTCAGCATCCAACCAATCTTTGAAGCAGATAAGCATCTCAACTGTCTCGCCAGTCATCCTACTTCTCTTTTCGTCTAAAATACGTCGACCTGCACTGAAAGCGGATTCCGATGCTACTGTGGACATCGGCACAGCTAAAACATCTCGTGCAATGGCAGACATAACAGGATATTGATTTTTAACACTCTTCCACCAAGCTAATACATCTAGATTTTCTATTTGATCTTCATCATATGCAGAATGAAGATCGTTTCGTAAATAAAATTCCAATTCATTACTTAAAGATGACGAAGATGAAGAAGATGATGAAGCATGTGCATGTCTTCTAATGAATGAAAAAATAGATGACGAACGAGATCTAGAAGAAGAAGCAGAGCTTTGAATAGGTATTCTAGATCCACAAATTTTATCATTATATAAATAATAAATATCATTAAGAAGTCGTGTTACCTCATCTTTAGCAGGTTCAGGATTTTGATTCATGTTTTCACAATATTGATCAATTAAAAAAATTACACCATTTAATTTAACTCTAGGATCAAAAACAGCAGCTAAGTTATGCAATGGACATATCCTATTCCAATATTCATTCCATTTAGTTTCCATATTATGTATAATAGGCATTAAAACTTCATGATATCTATATTCTTTAAATTTTTCACTAATTACATATGCTTTTTATAAAAATGAACAAGAAGTTGGATAATAAATACCTGAAAGAATATTTGTAGCATCATAAAAAGTAACCAAAAAATCTTCTAAAATTTTACCTTGATTCCAATCAGCTTCAGTCAATGTATATCCTAATCCACGCTCATTAATATAAGCACTTAATAAGTTCTTATATGGGTATGCATCATGTATCATGGCATAGGTACTATTCCAACGAGTTATTACGTCAAGTTTAAATTTTTTAAAACGTTTACCATGATCTACACATAATTGTTTAAATTCTTGAAGTCTTGACCTTGAAGCATGAATAAAAGAAACAGCATTTCTAATTTTTGAAATAACCTCTTGAATTATGTTCATGCCAGATTGAGCAGAAAGATTTAATATATGACATGCACATCTAATATGAAATAATTGTCCATCTAAAATGGGATGCAAAGAGTCGTTTAATAATGCAACAGCAGAATTATTATTAGATGCATTATCAAAAGTAATTGACATTATTTTATTATTAATATTATATGAGCATGCAGTTTGATAAATAATATTTGAAATTTGTTGTCCTGAATGCGGAAAATCAAAAGCACGAAAAGTAATAATTCGTTTATTTAATTGCCAATCATTATCAATATAATGAGCTGTAACAGAAATAAAACAATTACTACCTACAGATGCCGTCCAAATATCAGAAGTTAAAGAAATTCTAGTATTTAAATTTGAGAGGCTTTCTGTTAAACTTTGTTTCATTGCTAAAAAGTTTGTCATAGCCACTCTTCTAAAGGTACGCCTACTAGTTCTTTTATAAGCAGGTTGTAGGCCTAATTGAACATATCTTTCAAAATTATAAGATTCAGATAAACTAAAAGGTAATTCATCTTGAACTATCCATCTTACCAATAATTTTCTTTGATTTTCATGGTTATATGCAAAATTGCCTACAAGTAATCCCTCTTGTATATTAAGGAGTCCTTGCTGACTGGAATCATGCATCCTATGACTTTCTTGATGTCTTCTTAGATGCCCTGTTCCCCCAGTACTAGAACAACTGTAAAGTTTTGCATATTTTTTACATTTTGCTTTATAGACTCCATCAACCATAATTCTATCGAAATCAATCCAAACATTACTAGTCCTCTTACGAGAAGAGGTTTGACACTCACTGACACTAGCTCTAGATGAAACTTGGAGTTGGGATTGGGGACGGGGTCCTTGGGGATTAGTTTCCTCACCCTCAGAAAAAGCGTGCATGTTAAAATTACTTTCGTTAAAAGATGCCATATCTAAAATTTTTAATTAATAAAAAAAAAATAAAAACTAACCCACAAAAAGGAATTGAGAAAAGATCAGAGGTGGAAGCGTGGAGCCGAGATTTATGAGCTTTCTCTTGCGCTCTCGCCTCTCAACAAGAATTGATCTTGTAGCACTTGACTACTTGCTTGAGCACTTGTAAGAACACTTGCAAACTAAAAATTAAATTGCTAATCTACTAGAGCACTTGCTGGAAGAGAGAAATAGTAGTAACAGAGGAATTGGTTTGCTGTGGTAAGAATGAGGGAGAGTTTATCTATTTATAGAATTTCTAATTTTTTTTTCTTCCAAAACTACCCTTTGATATAGCCGTTATATGACTGTTGGGAGGGGTAAAATGGTCTAAATCCCTCCCAACAGCCTTTAACGGCTATATAGCCGTTAAAAACGGATATAGCCGTTTTTAACGGCTATATAGCCGTTAAAAACGGCTAAAAATCTAAATTGATGCCTAGGCATCAACTATTAGCTGGTGCCTAGGCACCCCTAGGCACCAAAGTGGTGCCTGGTGCCTAGGCACCACACGTGGTGCCTAGGCACCACGTCGCCTAGGCACCAGGTGCCTGGTGCCTAGGCACCACAGTGGTGCCTAGGCACCACAGTGGTGCCTAGGCACGTGGTGCCTAGGCACCAAAGTTTGGTGCCTAGGCACCACGTCGCCTAGGCACCACAGTGGTGCCTAGGCACCACAGTGGTGCCACGTGGTGCCTAGGCACCAAAGTGGTGCCTAGGCACCACGTCGCCTAGGCACCAGGTGCCTGGGCACCAGGTGCCTGGTGCCTAGGCACCACGTCGCCTAGGCACCATGTATTCAGGCACCGTACATGGTGCCTGGTACATGCCATGCCTAGGCATGGTGCCCAGGTACATGGGCACCATGCCTAGGCATGGTGCCTAGGTGTACGGTGCCCAGGCACCTTGTACAAGGTGCCTGGGCACCGTTGCGGCGTTGCCGTGCCATGGCACGGGTGGGCCGTGCCATGGCACGGCCCCAGCTGGGCCATGCTGGACACGGTCCAGCTGGCCGTGCCAAAGCACGGCCCGTGACGGGCCGTGCTGGCACGGCCCGTGGCCCATTTTAAAATGGGCCACGGGTCGTGCCAAATTTAATTTTTTTTTAATGGGCCATGTCTGGCACGGTCCATTAATAAATGGGCCATGCCAGGTACGGCACGGCAAATTTTTAGGCACGATGGGCCTGGGCCGTGCCTGGCACGGCACGGTCCAGTGCCCACCTCTACTGATGAACCCTCCTCTCTAACTCAGTAAAATTAGAACAACGAAAATATCTATCAGTAATAAGAATCTTCAGATATAAAAATTGATCAATTAGAGTAAATATGTCTGATAGAATAGTAATGGCTTTCCTAGTAGAGTGATTTTGAAGTTTGCTTTAGGAANTATTCCGTCTAGGTTTCTTGGATTGAAACTGCCATCCATCAGCAGTGTGAAACAGAGAATTATGATGATATAGAACCCTAATATGATATCTCCGTCACATTTTTTTTTTATGGTTTTTGGTTTTTATGGAACCCCGATCAGCAGTGAAAAACGATGGATTACTATAATACTAAGCCTAATTGATATATCGAAAGGCGTGCCTTTTAATTCATTTTCTTAATGGTCTCTGTTTCCATTGCATTAGGCTTTCTTGTATGAATGAGAACTCCAAATCTGTGGAAGAAACCTGATATAATTTCGTTTGTTACCAGATCTTTGGAAAGGTCCGCTCTTTTAATGCTTTCCGGTCGAACCCCATCTGGTTTCCTTAGGCGGTGCCCTAAGAAATAGGAAAGCTGATCTTGGAGGATTTTATTGTGGGTGGCGATGGGGATAACCTCTTGGCTGTCCTTCCTCTGATGGCTCCTCATGTGCAATCAATCTGAGATCCCTTCCTCGACCATTGCTAATTGCTCTCCGATCCTTGGTGAGATGGAATCTACCGCCGCCGCCACCGAAGAGCCCGCACGCGTCAAGTTTCTCTGCAGCTTTGGCGGGAGCATTCTCCCCCGCCCTCTTGATGGGATGCTCCGATATGTTGGGGGCGAGACACGGATACTGACTGTTCCTCGGGACATCTCTTACGAGGACCTTTTGGCTCGGATGAGGGAGCTCTTCGACGGGGTTGTGGTCATCAAGTACCAGCAGCCGGATGAGGACCTTGATGCTTTGGTCTCTGTTGTGAATGATGACGATGTGATGAATATGATGGAGGAGTATGACAAGCTTGGTGCCACCGGGGATGGGTTCACTCGGCTGAGGATCTTCCTCTTCTCGCAGCACCCTGATCAAGATGTGCAGTCAGTTGTGCATTTTGATGCTGACGAGCGAGAGACTGAGAGGAGGTATGTCGATGCCCTTAACAGCTTCAGTGACACGAAATCCCCATCACCGCCTGATATCTCTGAGCAGTTCTTTGGGTCTCCGAGCATTGAAGGGGGAATTCACAATCAGCTCAGCTTACATCACCTCAAGATTCCTCACCCCTCTCATGGGCAGAGGTATGAAGCGGATAATCCATGGAGCCCTGCGTTCTTCTCCCCGGGGTGTCATGCTGCCCATGACCCTAGGGAATTCCCACTTTCACCCTCATCTGCAAGATTCCACCTTGGGACAGGAGAGTTCAATGAAGGGATTTCGGATGAGTTTCTTAGGCAGTCACCAGGACACCAAATCCATCATTATGATCACCAGTCCACACACCCAGTGGAAAATGTGGTGTTTCTTCCTCCAGGGGTCATCATCCAAGAAAAGGCTGGATTGCCAAGTAATTTAAGTCATTCTCCCAATGTTGTGGAGGGAAGTAGTATCTGTGAGCATTGTCACATGGCTTTTCAAAGGAATCAAAGTTCCATGTCAGATGCCCGGTACATCGACCATCGCTGGAAGCATGGACAACCTCAAGTGGACCAATCAAACATGGGGAACGAATATGTTGGTCATTTTTCTAATTCCTGTGCTGAGTGCTACCATGGTAGAGAAGCATATTTGTTAAACCAGGATGTTAAACATGGGGACCAAGGTATATATGTGAAAGAGCAGAATGAGCACCACCACCCTTTCTATAATGTGTCTCATGGTCATGACAGGGGTCATGCTGTACCCCATCTTCAGGTTAATCATCAACTTGAGGATCCAAGAGTGCATCTCTCAGGAACTGGTAGGGTAAGTGAGCACTTTGTTGTTGATGGCAATGTCATGAATGTTCCTTTTGCACATGGCAATGTTTATAGCGAACATTCAGTGCCAGTTAACTGCATCAACCATGATGATACCCGTTACCTTCGACCTGGCACTGAACTTGGGAACGAAGTGTTTCATGTCCAGCAAACAGTTGGAGGTGGTGCTCCCACACACATCTCAGGTTTTGAAGATAATGCTGTTTGGTATGGGAATCATCCTTCTCCATATGGTGCAGACAGTCTTCACCAAGTCCCGCAAAATTTGGGTCTCATTCAATCTTTAAGGAGAAAAGTACAACCTCTTATGTATCCAGGAACATCTTATGAATCACCGAGCTTGATGATGCCAAATGATGGAATTAATTCAGGTTTCATGAGAGGTACACAAGATGGGAATCCAGGATATCCCTATGTCGGGGAGGATGATCAAGTTCTGAGTACCTTGTCCATGCAGAATGTTACTAAATCACAGAAAGTGCATGGGTTTGATGAGTCTGCTGGCCCAGAGTACCATTACAACCATGGTTCTAGACTGAATCAAACCATATCTGGTCAGGATGGCTGGATATCCGTTGCTCCTGATTCTGCTCAAGGTCAACCTGATAGGTTTCATGTGCAAGCAACTTCAGAAGCAGTACCTCTTGCAACCACATCGTCAGGCCTGGTTGATGTCAAACTAGTTTCTTCTTCTGTTTCTGGCCATCACCATTCCCCTCAAATAGGTTCTGATGCAATTCTAAAAGTGCAAGTCATGGACGGAAAAAATCTGCCTGTAGAAGTGCATGAAACAAAAGCTGCAAGGACAGCAAAGCAACCTGATGCAGAGACAATAAAAGAACCAGATGAACGCATGAGTTTGTCACCAAACAATAAACATAAATTAGAATTAATTTCAACTGAACTGAAGTCTGCGGAAGAGGAAAACTACACTGCCAGGATTGGTGATGCTCCTGCCACCCATGAAAATGGAAACATTCCAGAGGAAAATTTGATTTTCTTACCTGAGATGATGGCTTCTATAAAGAAGTTATATCTGGAGAGTGTTGTAGAGGTGGCTGCTAAAGCCCACGAAGATGCTGATGCCTGTAATTCATCTATTCCTAGTAAGAAGGAATATTCTTCACATGAATTAGCACCTGGGGTGAGCTTTTGAACATTTTATGTGTTGGTCACACCTGCATTGAAATTGGCCTAAATCTAACCTTTTTAAATCTGCAGGATGCCCATGCAGATTTGGAGGCAGAGTCAGATGGAGAAGGTGAAAATCAAAAAAATTCCAAATTGAACCTTCAACAGCTGAAGCTGAAGCTTTGGCTAGTGGATTACAGGTCTCTTTATTGTTAATATTGCTTATGGATGCTTCAATGTACCTGATACTTCTTATCTTCTCTGAATTCTGATTACTATATGTGTAGACGATAAAAAATGATGATTTGGAAGAAATTAGACAGCTAGGTTCAGGTACATATGGGGCTGTCTACCATGGCAAATGGAAAGGCTCTGATGTTGCTATAAAAAGAATAAAAGCTAGCTGCTTTGCTGGGAGGCCATCCGAAAGAGAACGATTGGTAGATTCAGATCTTTTGCTTCTTCACTTTTTTTTATCAAGTATTATAAGATTTTCAATGCAATTACATGTCTGTGAGTGTTGAAATTCCAACCAGATGTTATGTGGTGTATACTCTTCTCATATAAAGAACAGATGTGCCTTTCATCTTTTACATTTTGGTAGAAATCATCATACAGTCTGGAATTTGCTGATTTATCAGATGTATTTCTGTATTCTTCAAATAAAACTAGAATTGTTTTGCTCTGTATCAGTATATGATGAATTGTCTCGAACTGGATGGTTTGGGGTAACCTAAACAGAATCAGCCTGGAACTGGGCTGGTTTAGCCTCTCAGTTTGGTATGGAGAGCAAACCATTCTGAACCGACATACCAAACCGAACCAAACTGCCTAGTTCGGTGTGATTTAGGACAGTTCATGGTTCAGACTTTTTGGTTCACTCAACTAGCATGCTACTAGTTTAGTACGGTTTGACATACCAAACTATACTAAATCAGTATCGAAATAGTACTGATTCTTGGTAGGGTGAACCTTGTTCCGTATAAAGTAAATTTAACCATACATTTGCTGATGTTCCTCTCATTATCACAAATGAGCTTAAAAGCTCACTAACAAGCTATAGAGGTCCTTCTTATTCCTGTTTGGGAGGAGATTTGTCCATCCCCTTTGACTTGTTGAACAGGTGCTCTATCCAAAACCTGATACTATCTGTGTTGTGCTTGAAAACAAATTCATCCTTAGATTTCTGGTTGGTGGCATTGTGTGTAGCAGTTGCTTGTGGATATAGTTATATGTATAGAGAAGTTTTATGTATGGAGAAGTAGAAATGTTAGTGCTGTGTCAAAGAAATCATATGTTTTAATTATTTTGAATATTGAATTCTATTTACTTTGATCTAGAATGTCTGAATAGCTAAAAACTGATGCATTTTTAATATTAAACATATTTGAATTATATGGAAACATCATAAACTAAGAATCTTCAGATATATGCATGCCATTGTGGATAATATAGCTGAAATGCTTGCTACATCATTTCATTACCTCCAGAACACAGATGAACATTTATGTGACCATGAAGAAAATTTATTCTTATTGAAAGTAATCTTAGGAGGGTGAGTATTGGCACAATGGTAAGATAGGATGATGTGACCTGAAGATCATGGGTTTTGAAACACAAAAACAGCTCTCTGCATGTGAAGGTATGCTGTATACATCTGACCCTTCCTAGGCCCCACAATAGCGGGACCCTCATGCACTGGGCTGCCCTTTAAAATGCAAGCTTAGCTTACAGACTTTGTGATTAAATAATTGCAGTGCATTTTGCTCTCTATTGTCATAGATTTTGCTCGATGTAGATTAGTGCTAATTGCTATTAGGTTGATGATATAATTGTATGAAAGTGTTTAGAAATACTATGGCAAGTCCAGAAAATGGTAAATATAATGCGGCCTAGTGCTTATGTGTATACATATGCATATACACACATTCAATATCATTCATAGTGGAAATTGATATCTCTGTTTTATGCCACTTCTACAGATTGCAGATTTTTGGAAAGAGGCTTTGATACTGAGTTCACTACATCATCCCAATGTTGTTTCTTTCTATGGTGTAGTTCGTGATGGCCCCGATGGAAGTTTAGCAACTGTTACAGAGTTCATGGTAAATGGATCTCTTAAACAATTTCTGCAAAAGAAAGACAGGTATAATTTTTAGATTATCAAGCTTTCAAGGATTTTGAGCTGTATAATCATGAGATTTGGCTTCGTGTGCATGGAACAAAATCAATGGTTTAATGATATGTCCTCAAGCAGGACAATAGATCGCCGGAAAAGACTAATTATAGCCATGGATGCTGCATTTGGGATGGAGTATTTACATGGAAAGAACATAGTTCATTTTGATCTAAAGTGTGAGAACTTACTAGTAAACATGCGAGATCCACAGCGACCTGTTTGTAAGGTGTGATAGTTTCTGTCCTTTATTTCTAAGAAGAATTCATAAGATCCTAAAGTTGCACCATGCTTCTTGAAACTACATTTAGTATGAGGACGTTTTTTTTAATGTGATCCAATGCCTTATCTTGATTTTTTTTTTTTCAATATTTTGTTCTTTTTGATATTATATACCTTGTGCCATTTTACTGACCACTGCAATATCTGTAGCCATTTTTATTCAGCATTCACTTGTTTCAGATATGTAGTTTCATGCTTTTGTTAGCTGGACCTGAAATTCTAGTCTATGATCCTTTGACTCTCTTTCAGATCGGGGATCTGGGCTTATCAAAGGTAAAGCAACACACCTTAGTGTCAGGGGGGGTTCGTGGAACTTTACCATGGATGGCACCAGAACTATTGAGTGGAAAAAGTCATATGGTAACTGAAAAGGTAAGATAATTATAGCTGCAGAGGCAATACTTACCATTGGTGGTTCTCATGATCTTTCATAATCTAGGCTTTTCTGTACTTTGATGCTTTGAGCATGGCAATTATTTCTTCACAATGTATGATACATGCAATATTTTCTCATTATATTCTTTTCATGGTTCTGTAGATTGATGTTTATTCATTTGGGATTGCCATGTGGGAGCTGCTGACTGGGGAAGAGCCTTATGCCGATAGGCGTGGTGCTTCCATAATTGGTACATATATAATATTGATTTTACAATTACTGTAGTCTTTTATTCAGAATTCTGAGCAATCATTTGATTTTCATGATCTGCCTTTACAATGCACTAAAACTGTTAATATTACTTATGGTCATATCTATTTCTGCAAGGTTGCATAGTGGATGCACTTTCCATTGCATTGCTTCATAAAAGATATAAAACGGAAATAAATTTTCTATACTTCCGTAAGAGATGGGTGTCTTAACAGTTCTTTTACTTTAAAATTAAATAACAGGGTCAATGCTACACCATTGTCCTAAAACATGTGCGCTTGACAGGGAAATGGAATGAAGATGAACATGAGAAGTAGCTTTGAATGTGGCAGTGCAGTGATGATTATCAAGTTGTGTAACAAAACTTCAAGGCTTGGTTCCATGAAAGATGGGGAGAATATAAAAATGATAAGAGGTGAGCACATGTTGCTGAGATGTAAGCTATTAAGGGTTAGTCAACAATATTGAAGTTTCAAAGTGAATCGAGAAAATAAAGGTGTCCTAAGAGTGCTGCTATTTAGCAAGTAGGGCAAGAATTAATGGAGTTAAAAAGGTCTCAAGGGGTTCTTTAGGTTGTTTTCCAGATCAAAAAGGTCCATATCTAGTAATGTCTGGTATTTATAATTGAGGGGGCAGGAATAATAGAGTAAATTAAGGCGAGCTTTAGGTCTCTCCTATAATAAAAGAGTCCATAGAAACAAGTGGAAGGTGGAGGAACTGAAATAAGAATCCAAAGAAATAGGTTAAAAGATCACTAGAGAGTGAATGGAGCTGTATATTTTTAATTCTTTCGCACAACTCATGCAATATAAACTCTTTGAAATGGCAATTTTTGGTGATACTAGGAGATCCAAACAGGTAATTGCAGTCCCTACCGTTCCTTTTACTAAGATTCAAATCTTGTTTCTTGCAACTCTTTTGGCTGCCATCAGTGACCAGGCTGCTAGTTGCTGAAGATAGTCCAAATGGAGTATATATTGCAATTTTATTAAGGCTAGCACCTTGACAGCTCTTAACTTTGATGAGGCTGATGACCATAGTTGGACCTCAGAGCCATTTGTCGAAGACAAAATCGATCACTTAAATACTTGTATATGGACCAGATCTGGAAGCTCTAGCATAATTAGATCAATGGGTACATCAGCTGTAACACATGTACAATGGATGCACATGGCTATAAGCAGCAATATTGTGGACCAATCCTCTCCCAATGCATTTATACTCATGAAACTCTGTTGAAAGCACTTCTCTTCTTACATGTTCTGTGGCCTGTTTATTGTTACTTTGATGTGAGGAACAAACTACTTATAAAATCAGGAAAAGGAAATTAATCCATGGGGTTTGTGGCCAAATAGGTATGTCAGTCAGTTAAGTTTAATAATAAAGATTAAATTATACAAAAGAAATCAAATTTATAATTTCTGATGTTTGACCTAATGGCATTGTTTCCAAATGCACTCTTTATGAAGATAGACTTGATTATATTCGAATGTAGCTAAGTTCAAAATTCGGTCATCTTCCCACCTTGGATCCATATGAATCTAGAACCATCCCATCTTTTTTATCTTTTTCATCTTTGGTATTCGTGAATTGTATGTTTTCATGGATAGAAGAGGTGATCGGATCTAGGTTTAGCTATATTTGAATGTAGCTAAGTCTACCTCCTTTAACGATATCATTGTTGTAGTTCTTAGGTCTTAATTATCAGTAAAGAGTTCTGGGTTTAGTTTCATGCAATTTATAACACTAGATTACACGCTAGTGTCATGGTCTAGTGCTATGCAGGACCTATCTGAGATTTTTGAAATGTAGGATTCCCTTAAGGTATTGATTCCAAAAGGATAGCGTTCTCTGCTATGAGCATACAGTTTGTCTGTGTGCAAAGGCATATAAAAGTTGCAAAATCTGTCCTTTTGCAACTCCTTATTCAAATAATACTACATAGAGGTCAAGTTTTGTTGATAATGACATATACTGCTAACTTACTTGGTTATATTATCTGGATGTTGAGTGCTTGCTTCATCAGCATGATAAATTAACTTTGCCTTGGTGAATCCTGGAGCTCTAATTTACCCCCTTTTTTAAACAAATTGTGTCATATTGAAAAGTGCTAAGAAGAAATTGTTTTGATGTAAAATGGTGCTATTTTAACTAGCTCCACATGAAATGGATTACTTTCAATGTGAGAGACCTTATGAGCTTCAAGCATTGCATGATAAAAACTTATTTGAAATTTTTTACATCTTTTTTTCCCAATGGAGTACAATTGCATATGCATGAGTTAGAATATGTTTACCATATTCCTTTCTTAATTTAAATTCAGTCAAATATTTTTTTTAAAGATACTTTAATCTTAATTCTGTTTTATAGGGGGGATTGTGAACAATACCTTGCGCCCTCAAATCCCAACATGGTGTGATCCTGAGTGGAAATCTTTGATGGAAAGTTGTTGGTCCTCTGATCCAGCAAAGAGGCCATCATTCTCTGAGATTTCACAGAAATTGAGGAAGATGGCTGCAACAATTAATGTGAAGTGAAGGGTCGATACTGCATGGAAATGCTTGATCTTCTTTTTCCACAATGTATATCATTTTGATTGTTGAGGAAAAGAAAACATAGACACTTAAGTATTAAGTGCCTAGTGTTCCATAAAACATACAGCCTTTTGCAGGAAGATATGTTTGTTAGGCTTTATGAACATACATTGTGTTGCCAAGCATGATGGTATTCTTCATGTAGTGCAACTTTGCTTTCATATCATTTTGTATAGTGAAATATCTTATTTTTCAGAGGACTTGAAGGCCTGATCAAGATGTAAGCATTATATATTCTGGCTTTTACTGAAATGCTCTTGTTATCATACTTCCATATAAGAGGGTTCTCTAATTGTAAGACTAAAATTTCTTTCTCTAATTGTAAGACTAAAATTTCTTTCTTTGACAGGATCATATCACGAAGAGCATTTGCAGACATTGGGCATTTTCGAGGAAGTAGGGTATGTTATACCGATATCCTCTGAGCAGTAACATTGATGTAAATAAATTTTGTCGTTTCATGAATTTCTGCCAATGCAGAGAGATAATGTTTCATGCTAGGTTGTGATTAAGCATGGGGACACAATTTTGCGAACATTTTGCTGAGCCAGTCTGTTCATATATGTTATAAGACAACAACAAACTGAATCAAAAAACATAAAAATGTTATTACAATATAGTTTCATATGCATCTCTATCTCTGTCAGTTGTATGTTTGCTAAATAAAAAAATGTTATATGGAAATTATGTTTTGTGCTAGCTCAGGCTTTCTTTTGTTAAATTTCCTTATTTACTTCTCTTATTAAAACACTATAAGGTGGTTAAGTAAAACGATGGCTGGCTTCGGATTGTATATTAGTTGGATGGTAGTTGGTTTTGAAATTTTCTGTTTAGTTCATCAATGGATTTTCTGTTGACAATGCGGAAACTCCATTGATTCTAAGTTGTAACTTGTGTATTTTTTCTTGGTATCATTTCACCCTTTTAAGTTTGAATTTTATGAAGAAACTCCTTTCTTTTTGTGTTGGATGCTGGTAGTGGGGGTGTGGAATGGTGAATCCATGATAATAAGACACAGAGTTGACCAGCAGGTTAAGAACTTCAAAAGTCGATGGGCAAATCATATCTCAAAATTCCAAGGGCAAACATTTGAAACAGTCTTAACAAGTAAAAAGGAGAATAAGAAACTGAAAGGATAAGGAAGCAGTACCATGCCTCATCCAGCATGGCTGTTGTGCTAAATATCCCATATAATTTTTTTCTTCTGTTCTCTGCATATGCGCTAGGTCCTGTTAGCAGAACAAATGGTATTCATCATCTTCTGTTTAATCTGTGTTGTTTGGTGCTGTCTAAATGATATTCAAGCTGCGATACAATTTCTCGTACATTTCATAAGCATGCATGTTTTAGCAAAGGTTGGTTTGTTAATATTACTACTATCATTATTTGATAAATCAATCGATTGCTTATTGACGGCTTTGATTGCTGTGCCTGACCATTGTGTGTGTCGACAGTATTGAAATCTAAAACTTATTATGATGTGTGGCTGATCTCTAAAATTTCATTAGAGATGAAAATCGGTATTATGGGTGGATTCAATACATAAATGGATTGGTGACCAATGGTTTGCATATGTTAGCTGGAGTGTGAGCATGAATATCTTCCATATTTGTATATGTAGACCGGGGTTGCAGTTCAATGCTTGTCACTGAGGCTCCAGAATTCATGTTATAAGACGTCTGCAGTCTCAGATCAACTCTTTTCTTGCTTGTGTTATGAAAATCACCGGTCAAGTTCGTTGTGCTAGGAATGTAATTCATTTAGTTGTTATGTGAGGTTCACCATGAGCTAAGTAGATATTGACTGGTTTTTGTATTTGGAATTGGTATTTATAAGATGAGTACTGTTGTACCCTTGCACCTTTCAATATTGTTGCTGATATTCATCGGATGCTTCAGTTTTCAACTCCGCTCATTAGGCTATATTCAATCTAGTTCAGCTCCTAGCCCTTTTCTTCGCAAGATGTTTCAGCCAATGATTTCTGTTCTACGAAGTTTTTCTTCGTGAGGCGAGGAAAGGAGCCATAAGGGTGACAAAAATTGTCACTTGAATTTTGAGCATATTACCTGGTCTAACTTGACCTTTATTAAATGGAAAAGTCTTTGTGCACACAAAGGCCTGCACCGGGCACATGCGTCCATGTGAGCATGCGTGTGGGGCATACCGTAATCCAATGGGCTGTGGCATGCATGCTTGCATGGGTGCATGGCTAATGCGCGCCTTTGTGCACCAAAGGCGATGCACAAAGACATTTCCTTATTAAATGGGCATTGTGAAGGATGTTTTGTTTCACGGGGCTCTACTAAACTTCACTTTGGTAAGGGGGGGTTATGTTTCATGCTCCAAGGTAACTCTTAGTAGAGTTTCCTCCAAGTGGACATGAAGAAGAGCAAAAGCTTGATTTTAATTTTAAGAGCAAAACTTTTGACAGTTTAATGATACTGTTTCTTAGCATATTTGCTGTTGACCAGTGCGACTTCTTTATCAACAGGAATTGAACAAGGCAGAATGGTCCTAAATCTGAGATAGTTGTGACACTCTTTTTTTTTAAAAAAATTATTATTATTTATTTTTTTAAGGTCTTACCATGAGTAGACGGATGGCAGCCTGGCCCTTTTTATTTATTTATTTATTTATTTATTTTTCAGTTTTCATCTTCTGGTCTCCTTTTTGCCTGCATGTATGAGTGAAGGAGAGAGAGGCAGCAGGGTTCCTACAGATTTTGTAAGGACTTATTTCTATCAGACTTAATAAAGTTAGCGCACATAGATTGGGCTTTAGGGATTTTAATCATTTGATTCCAAGAAATTAAAAAGACAGAAAAGGAATACAAATCGAATGAAGGGAATTGGAATTGTGATTCTCATCCTGTTGTTTAGAGGTGAAACAAAGAAATACATGACAACATAATGACAATTCAATTCTAATTCTAATTTAACTAGTTACCTATTAAAATACAATCAATTTTATTTTAATTTTCTAAATATAATTAGCTAAGGAATAAAATTGATTTTATAATACTAATTCAGTAATTCCTTTGGAGGTACTCCTCTATTTTCTTAATTTGATATATTTTACTCTAGTTATTTTGACATTACTTATCTTATTTATTTTCCATATTCTGTATTTTTATTAATTTTTTTATTTTCTCAACAATTTATATTTATTTAACTTCATTTCAATTTAATATTTTTGCTATATAAATTGTAAAGCGCCTTTTACATATCGGATTCATTTCTCACATCAACAAAGCTAGATGTTGTGGAATTATCACACAAGATTATAGATGAATTGGGCATGTGGGTTCATGAACCACTAATTTCGAGCCATGTTTTTACACACTAATTGAGAGTAATTATCTGTTAATATGTTGACGCTGTAGCCGAACTTTAACGATTGGGACTGCATGTTTATTACGCACTCTGATTCCAAGATTCGCCAGGTTTGCCAGCTCCGTGCTTCTATTGGCACATTTAAGGCGATGGTGAGATGTTACACGACCCCTCTTTGGTGCTGCCTCATCGATGTTGCCCTGCATGTTTATCACTGTCAAGTGTAGCTCATTAGTGGTTAATATAATAGAGGATTTTGTTGAGCTATTTGCAAGCCTAATTGTTCATGAGAGGAAAGAATACCTCTGACCTCCTTAGGTTTACTTGATTTGTACCTTGACTCTGACAATTTGTAGTCAGATCCAATGTGATTGGCATCCATCTCTGTTAGCCAGACCTCAGCAAGAATTTGAAAAATACAAACAACACTAAATACTCTATGACATTTAAGGACGAAAAACAGAAGGTGGCGTTATGCTTCTCTGTCCCCCGCCTCATTGTCTGCAACACAGGAGGACGATGCTTTGAATTCAACCGGCTCCCTATCCATCCGCGTCTCTCCCACACTAGCTTTTTGTAGAGCAGCAACGTTTCCCATCCCTCTCACTCCATTTTTTTTAAAGCAATGCCAATTCTTGAAAAGAAACGAGAAAAATAGAGGGAAAGAAGGCAATTTTTAAATGTTCTCGGTTTTGCATTAACGTGCCTAAAATTAATTCCACGGAGGAAGAGGACTCCAAGGCGGCCCAACAGGGTATCTTCATATACTTCACAGAATGGGCTATGAAGGATATATGGTATGGTAAAACTTTAAAAGATATAATTAGAAATAAACATATAAGAGAGATGATAGGAATAGTCTCAATTGAAAATAAAATGAGAGATTATATATTTACGATGGTTTGGATATATAACGTAGACTTTTAGATGCTTCAGTTGTGATATTTTAACAATTCATGGTAAGAATAAAGATAAAGATAGATTTCAACTAATATGAATAAAAATAATTAAAAAAATATAACTATTTATAATTTAAACATTAATTTGATTCTGAATAAAATAAAATAAAAAAAAGATTCATATAGCGGATCCCATGCAGTTAGGAAAAGGCATAGATAAGTTGAGTTGAGTTCGTTTTGTTTCCCCGTGCCGCTCCTTCACCATATCTTCCTGCCATCACATGCCGCCTGTGACCGGATCTCCCATGACCATGGGATCCGCTATGAATAAACAAAATATGAATAAACAAAATTTGAGTTCGAGTGGTATGCATGCATATCCATTATCCTCCTCCAATGTGAACGCACAAGCGTCCGCTTCGTGCATTCTCCTCGTCCTACCCGTGACTCTCCAATTGATCATGCCATTCACACTCATGAACGGAACATCCAGTGGCCTTTGTCATGCTACGCATTTGAGTCATGATTCAATCAAAATATGTATAAACCGCCCATCAAGTTGACAGGAAGAAAATCTCCATTCCTCCGTGACCGCAATCCATTCCTGATTCCAATTCATCACTGTTGATGCTTGATCATCAGAAAAATAAAAAAAAATTTCTTTGTTCAAGATCTTCGGCTGAAGTAAGAAAAAAGTCCCATTTTCTCCCTAGATTTCTCCCCTTTTATACTCCTTGAATCTTAGAAGGAAAAAATCGCTCTCTGGCCTTCGTCATTATGCCATCAGCGTCAAGTCATATTTCCTTTTTTTTTTCAAATAAGATTAATGTGTAAGATTAGTGTATAAGATCAATGGTCAGCCACTGCGAGGGCTTGCCATGTGATCGTTTACTGTTAATTAACACCAGAGGCATTAAGGAACTTACCCTCGAAGTCAAGAATCGTCATGATGGGTTTCGGTCTTCCCAAGGGAATGTCAGAGTTAGTTGAAAGTTATCTGGCTCTAAAACAGGCACTCAGTATCTCCTTTATTTGAGCTTTTCGATGAATGATGACGTTCTGGTATTTGTCTTATCCAAGCCATTTAAAGCGCTATGATGTTTAATAATTCTTGGGCTATGTTCCAGACATGACAGTTTGTAGCATTAAATGCTCCTGGTATGAAAATAGCTTTGAGAGCTCGGGACATATAGTCCCAAAGCAGGGGGCCGCCTAGGACCGGGAGGCCACCCAAAGCTTGGAGGCCATCCAGGACCTGGGGACCGCCCAGAGCTTGGGGGCCGCCCAGGACCGGGAGGCCGCCCAGAACATGGGGGCCGTCCAGGACCTGGGGGCCACCCTTGACCAGGAGGCCGCCTAAAACCTGGGGACCGCCCAGGATCGGGAGGCCGCCCAGTCCTTGGGGTCGTCCAGGACCGGGAGGCCGCCCAAAGCTTGGAGGTCGTCCAGGACCTGGGGACCGCCCAGAGCCTAGGGGCCACCCAGGACCGGGAGGCCGCTCAGAACTTGGGAACCGTCCAGGACCTGGGGGCCGTCCAGGACCTGGGGGCCACCCTTGACCAGGAGGCCACCTAAAACCTGGGGACCGCCCAGGACCGGAAGGCTGCCCAGAACTTGGGGCCGTCCAGGACCGGAAGGCCGCCCAAAGCTTGGAGGCCGCCCAGAGCTTGGGGGCCGCCCAGGACCTGAGGGCCACCCAGAACTCGGGGGTCAGAGCTTGGGGCTGCCCGGGACCTAGGGGCCGCCCAGAACCTGGGGGCCGCCCAGAACTCGGGGGTCATCCTTGACCAGGAGGCCGTCCAGGACCTGGGGACCGCCCAGAGCCTAGGGGCCACCCAGGATTGGGAGGCCGCTCAGAACTTGGGAACCGTCCAGGACCTGGGGCCACCCTTGACCAGGAGGCCGCCTAAAACCTGGGGACCGCCCAGGACCGGGAGGCCGCCCAGAACTTGGGAGCCGTCCAGGACCGGGAGGCCGCCCAAAGCTTGGAGGCTGCCCAGAGCTTGGGGGCCGCCCAGGACCTGGGGGCCACCTAGAACCTGGGTGCCGCCCAGAACTCGGGGGTCATCCTTGACCAGGAGGCCGCCCAAAACCTCGGGGTCGTCCAGGTCCTGGGGCCACCCTTGACCAGGAGGCCGCCTAAAACCTGGGGACCGCCCAGGACCGGGAGGCTGCCCAGAACTTGGGTGCCGCCCAGGTCCTGGGTGCCGCCCAGAACCTGGGGGCCGCCCAGAACTTGGGGGTCCTGTGCCGAGGGTTCCAACCTATTCCCCGCGGACTGACCGTATCTCGACCCGTCCTTCATTTATTGACCATATCATATGCCCCCTCACCCCTGTCCCTTGCGCTCAGCCGCACCGCACGTGCAAAAGGGGGAGGGGCGAAGAATTGAATTTAAATTTGTAAATACGCTAGATTGACGTTTCGAAAAAAGAAAAGGAAGGCGCATATCCCTAAGAGGATAACACCTTTTCGTTTGCCCGATCCCACTCAGGGATCGCCGCGTGGTTTTGTGGCGTTCGAGGGGTTATGTTCAAAAATATATAAAAAGGGGTTCATCCTCTCTACTTCTTTGCCTTTTATTCTTGTCGCGTCTTCTGTGTCTTCATTCTTCCAGGTTCAGGTTAGTCGACCTTTCTTTCTCCTTTTTCTTCTTCATGGATCCTCGTCAAGATGGGAAAGGCAAGAGCCCACTGATCGAGCCCTCTCGCGAGAGATTATCCAGGCGCGTCGCCAAGCTCTCGGAGGCGTGACCATTCGCGGGGATCAACCAGCTCCACGGCTAGTGTCTAGGGCATTATCCCAATCCCCTAGGGTTTCTTCTTCATCTACTAGCCTTGAGGTAGGACTTTCAATAGCTACCCCTAAGTCGGCCGGTCCGACAGAGATTGCTTCAATCATGTCTTCTCAGGATCTTAGAAATCTTAGGGCCCGGTTTGGGATCCCCAACAATATTTGTGTTTCTGTTCCTCTCCTCGAAGATAGGGTTACTCTTATGCAACCGGGAAGGTTGCGATGTACGAAGAATTTTTTAAATGTGGCCTACGACTGCCTTTGCATCCTTTTTTTGTAAATTTGTTAAATAGGTACCATCTTATCCCTGCGCAACTTACCCCTAACTCCATCTGCATCGTCTTTTCGTTTTTAGTGCTTTGTCATTTCCATGGGGCTTTCGCCGGCTCTCCCTATTTAGGGCTTTATATAGGATCCGGAATCCCATAAGGGATGGGTGGTGGAGTTTTGCGTCTAGGCCCAGGAGAGTCCTCGGGCTCAACCTCCCTTCCAAAATCAAAGGGTGGAAGTCACGGTTTTTTTATGCACATTTAGAGGGGGTGGACGTGAACTGGGTATTCCTGATACCAGTTCTAATCAGAACTCGACCATCGAAGAAAGAGATCAGGAATTGTTTAATATTCTGGTGTCTACCGTCGTGCCCCCTAGTAAGGAACTGTTATCGGAGGATAACCTTCAGGGGATCGCGTCCATGCCGTGTCGCTGCCCACAGCGCTCGATGAGCTTCAAAGAGTTTCATTATTGTCATTACTATTTTCTCTTCTCTCTTTTCTTTTCTTCTCTTTTTTTTTCCGGGTATTTCGCATTTGAATACGCGTATGAGAACATATTTTAGCGCGTACATTCCACTTACATTTGGCATTTCTGGAGCACTTTTTAATTAACCTTGGATTCTCGATTTTGCAGCAATGAAGTTCTCCCAGGATGCGATAATATCAAGCCTCCGGAAGAGGAAAGGAAATGCTCGTGGCGCGACAAGGGCCGGGCCTAAGAGGCCTTGTCAAAGGGAGCCGGGTCACTCGACCCAGCCTCCGACAATCCTCCCCGAGGCGATATTAGTAGAGGAGGATGAGGGAGAGGAGAACCCCCCTGCCGGGATACCTATCGGGGGTCTCCTTGTGGAGGGCCCACCGAGGGCTGCCTCCCCCCCACCAGAGATTCGGGGAGCCATCCGGGAGTAAAGGGTTGGCCGAGACCTGCCCGCCAGACCCACAGTCGCCACAAGGAGCAGATGTCTCTGCTCCCCCGGACATCTCGAAGGATCCGCCTCAATCCTCAGGGATGCCCAGCCAGGGCGTGGCGTACAAGAGCTGTTTATCAGAAACAATTCTTAAACTCTCGATCTTGCCCAGGTTTCAAGCCAAGATAAGGGGCTTGTCATTGGAGGAATCCTTCGATACGATGTTACAGTTGCGCTCCAGGTAGAATCACGGTCTTCCTCCCTTTTCTCTTTCCCTTTGTAATTACAGAATTCCTGCATTCATCGACTGTTTAATACAGATGTCCAACGGCCTTTTCGTGCTTCGCGAGGATCTGGTCAACGCCAAGTCCAACAATGAGGGCCTAAAGAAAGAATTATCGGAAGTAAAGGCCCGAGAACTGAGGGCTTCACTTGACCTTCAGGCCATTCGGGAAGACAACTGCGCGTGCGGGTGAGGGCCAAGAGGGAGCTGCAGACCCTGGATGCGAAACTGTCTGAAACCAGGGCAAAGCTGCTACCGACGGAGGAAAAATTAAAGGAGGCCATTCTCAAATTAGAATACTATTGACCCACTAGATGATTTTGATGATAACAAAACTATTTGAGTATAACAATTGAAGGCTCTAATGATTTTGATTAAGTTTTTCCGATTGAATGATCTCTTGTTCTGGATCGAATCTAATGTCTAGGTAAGATTGCAGACATTAGAGTCGACTCCGAGAATCACAGAGCCGACTCCAGTATCTAGCATGGAAGTTAGAGTCGACTCCGAGACTGTTAGAGCCGACTTCAACAGAAAGACAGAACGTTGATTTTTTCTGGCCCCGACTTAGAGTCGACTCCGGGTCTGTTAGAGTCGACTCAGAAAAGTTTCTTGTCGACCCCAGAAAAGTCAAAGATGACTCCAGAATTAATGGATTAAAGTGTTTCGAGTTAGAGCCGCTTCAGAAAAGTTAGAGTCGACTCCAACCCACCTGGAATGAAAAATCAAATTGCCAGATCAGCTGTAACGGTAATATTTCTATTTTACTTTATTTCTAACGATATATTTTATTGCAAGGTAAACTCCAACGGATAGTTTTCTTCCAAAAATGGTTTGAAAGAAATCTATAAAAAGGGAAGACTATCATTCAAAAACAAGAACGGAAAAACAAGAAGAAAAACGGAAATAGAGAAATCCAATTCAAAAATCTGAAAAAGAGAGAGCCTGAATCTCAAGAGAAAAAACCTTCTAGCTCAAATCCACTCCACTCCAAAAAGCTCAAGAGGATCCAAGGCATTCAAATCAAAGTTTTGGTGGACCAATTGGAGAAAGAGGATCAGGCGACTGCTTCAACTATGAAGAATCGGAGCTGAGGCTTGATTCAATCTAGCGAAAAAAGAAGAAAAGCTCAAAAGCCAACCAACTACAAATCAGGCTTTTCTAAACCTTGTTCATTTACTTGATTATTTGCTCATTGAGGAGCTGTGTACTTGAAAACAATATTTCTTTTGTTTGTGTCTAGTTCAATCTGGGGGATTGAACTAGTGGAGGTAGTCTTACCTCGGTACAAGCTTGGTATAGCTTGTGTTAGGGTTTTGTGCTGGTGAGCCCGGAAAACTGGCTAGGTTCGTTGTGATCTCGGGAAACAACAAGTTGAGTTGTGAGCTTGTAAAACAATTCGGCTGTAATCAGGAAGATTATAGTGTGGACCCAAGTGAATCTTGGGAGTGGACGTAGGTGTTGGATACACCGAACCACTATAAAATCTTTGTGTTTGCCGTGTCTCCTTTATCTCTATCTCTATCTCTATCTTATTGATTGTATTTTGTTTTTGCATCTGCATTCACTTTCACTCATACTAAGCAACAAATATTTTAAAAGGTTTAAATTTTTTTAAAGAACCCAATTCACCCCCCCCTCTTGGGTTGTCATCTGGGCCAACAAATACACCGAGAACCGGGCCGACAACGCAGAGGCGGCGGCCCTTGATGCTGCAGAGAAGCTGGCCTTGGCTGAGAAGGAAACGAAGGAAGCCCTGGACAAGATGGCCATAATGGAGACAAAGGCTCAAGAAAAGGTGGCCGCGGCTGAAGCTCAGGCTCGGGAGGCCATCAAGGAATATAAGAGTTCCCCCGATTTTGCCTCGGAATTTCGCGAGGCTGTTATGGATGCCTTTGTCCAAGGCTTCGAGAGGTGCAAAAGAAGATTGTCCCAGCATTTCAAACTAGAAGACCTTGAGCGTTTCCAGCCTGCAGACAACGAAGAAAACTCCGATGCTAAGGTTGAAGATACCGCCGACGAAGCAGTGATAGCGGAAGAATCTGCCGCCAAAGCGACCGCAGTTGAAGAGTCAAATACCGAGCCAACCACGATGGGTGGGCGTCCCAGGAATCAATAGGAACGCGGCTATGTTGGACTTTATCTCTTCTTCTGCTTCCTCTCTCTTCTTTTTCTATTTTTTAACTGTGTCCTCAACAGACTCTTTTTTGTAAGCCAGTCGACGTCAGCTTGTAGAGGATACTCTTTGGAGTTTTGTAACAGCTCAACTTTTAAATGAATGAGTACCAGTTCTTCGTTCCTATTTGTTTGTTCTTGCAATCGATCGGCCTATGATATTTAACCATTATACATATAGGAAGTAAAGGGACTCATCTCCCCCTCCGGCCTTTCAAGGCTTAATCCGCAGATCGACGTTAGGTTCGTCCCTAGGATCGTGGAGCCGCCGAGTTCTTTTTCAAGAACCATTTCGGGGGCAGTCGGATATCAGCCCGAGAGTTCGACTCGAGGCCGCCTAGGCCTTGGACTTGAACCTCCTCCGGGGTATGCAATACCAACCTGGGGTGTCCTTAGGACCGTAGGGCCGTCGAGTTCCTCCTTTTTAAAAACTATCTCGGGGGCAGTCGGATACCAGCCCGAGAGTTCAACTTGAGGCCGCCTAGGCCTTGGACTTGAACCTCCTCAGGGGTATGCAATACCAACCCGGGGGTGTCCTTAGGACCGTGGGGCCGTCGAGTTCCTCCTTTTAAAGAACTATCTCGGGGGCAGTCGGATACCAGCCCGAGAGTTCGACTCGAGGCCGCCTAGGCCTTGGACTTGAACCTCCTCAGGGGTATGCAATACCAACCCGGGGTGTCCTTAGGACCGTGGGGCCATCGAGTTCCTTTTAAAGAACTGTCTCGGGGGCAGTCGGATACCAGCCCGAGAGTTCGACTCGAGGCCGCCTAGGCCTTGGACTTGAACCTCCTCAGGGGTGTGCAATACCAACCCGGGGTGTCCTTAGGACGTGGGGCCGTCGAGTTCCTTTTGAAGAACTGTCTCGGGGGTAGTCGGATACCAGCCCGAGAGTTCGACTCGAGGCCGCCTAGGCCTTGGACTTGAACCTCCTCAGGGGTATGCAATACCAACCCGGGGGTGTCCTTAGGACCGTGGGGCCGTCGAGTTCCTTTTCAAGAACTGTCTCGGGGGTAGTCGGATACCAGCCCGAGAGTTCGACTCGAGGCCGCCTAGGCCTTGGACTTGAACCTCCTCAGGGGTATGCAATACCAACCCGGGGGTGTCCTTAGGACCGTGGGGCCGTCGAGTTCCTTTTGAAGAACTGTCTCGGGGGTAGTCGGATACCAGCCCGAGAGTTCGACTCGAGGCCGCCTAGGCCTTGGACTTGAACCTCCTCAGGGGTATGCAATACCAGCCCGGGGGTGTCCTTAGGACCGTGGGGCCGTCGAGTTCCTTTGAAGTCTCGGGGGTAGTCGGATACCAGCCCGAGAGTTCGACTCGAGGCCGCCTAGGCCTTGGACTTGAACCTCCTCAGGGGTATGCAATACCAGCCCGGGGGTGTCCTTAGGACCGTGGGGCCGTCGAGTTCCTTTTGAAGAATCTCGGGGGTAGTCGGATACCAGCCCAAGAGTTCGACTCGAGGCCGCCTAGGCCTTGGACTTGAACCTCCTCAGGGGTATGCAATACCAGCCCGGGGGTGTCCTTAGGACCGTGGGGCCCGAGTTCCTTTTGAAGAATCTCGGGGGTAGTCGGATACCAGCCCGAGAGTTGACTCGAGGCCGCCTAGGCCTTGGACTTGAACCTCCTCAGGGGTATGATACCAGCCCGGGGGTGTCCTTAGGACCGTGGGGCCGTCGAGTTCCTTTGAAAGTCTCGGGGGTAGTCGGATACCCCGAGAGTTGACTCGAGGCCGCCTAGGTCTTGGACTTGAACCTCCTCAGGGGTATGATACCAGCCCGGGGGTGTCCTTAGGACCGTGGGGCCGCCGAGTTCCTTTTAAAGAATCTCGGGGGTAGTCGGATACCAGCCCGAGAGTTTGACTCGAGGCCGCCTAGGCCTTGGACTTGAACCTCCTCAGGGGTTGATACCAGCCCGGGGGTGTCCTTAGGACCGTGGGGCCGTCGAGTTCCTTTTGAAGAACTATTACAGGAAATCTTTGAAGTGTACATTTATTGACTTCTTGGGTAAATACACATTACATTATTGATGGTATTGCCGGAGATTATCGCGTTCCACGTTCGAGGGATTGGTTGTCCATTCAATCTTCAAGTCGGTATGCTCCACGGTGAAGGACTTCTGCGACTCGGTAGGGCCCTTCCCAATTCGGGGACAATTTGCCCCCTTCCGCCGGTTTAGATATTTCAGCTCTTCTAAGGACCAAGTCTCCCTGGCGGAAGCTTTTCGGGCGGACGCGAGTATTATAATATCTCGCTACCCGCTGTTGGTAGGCCGCCATTTTAACTTGAGCTCGGTCCCTTACTTCATCAATGAGGTCGAGACTGGCTCTTAAATTAGGGAGGATTGTCAGCTTCATCATACGACTCCACTCGAATACTTGGCAGGCCAATCTCGACGGGATAACAGCTTCGGAACCGAAAACCAGGTTGAAAGGCGTTCTCTGTTGGCGTCCTGGGAGTTGTGTGGTATGCCCAGAGCACGCTCGGGAGTTCTTCCACCCATCTTCCCTTAGATGTGTCCAGCCTGGTTCTCAGTCCCTCGTAATATCATACGATTCGTGACCTCGGCCTCTCCATTAGACTGCGGATGGCCGACAGAGGCGAATCGATGAGTGATGCCGAAATCAGCACAGAAGGTTAAAGGCACGTTGTCGAACTGTCGGCCGTTGTCAGTGACAAGAGTATGAGGTATGCCGAATCGACAGATGATGGATTTCCAGAGAAAAGCTTTGACCTTGGCTTCAGTGATCCGGGCGAGTGCCTCAACCTCGACCCACTTAGTGAAATAATCAATAGCACAAGCAGGAATTTCGCTGTCCTGACGCCGGTGGGAAAGGGCCGAGGATGTCCATGCCCCATTGGGCGAAAGGCCATGGGGCGAAGAGAGGACTCAACTGGGAAGCCGGCTGCCGCTGAATACAAGCGTACCGCTGACATTGGTCACATCTCTTCACTAGTTCAGTAGCATCTTCCTGCATGGTTAGCCAATAATATCCTTGTCGGAGAGCTTTACGTGCCAGAGATCTGCCCCCCGAATGATTTCCGCATATGCCTTCATGAATTTCCCTAAGAATATAATCCGCGTCTGCGGGCCGACGCATTTGAGAAAAGGCTGGGAAAAGGATTTCTTGTAGAGTTGGCCGTCCAGCAATATAAACTTGGAGGCTCTCCGTTTAAGCAGCTTGGCTTCTCCATGATCGGCCGGGAGGACGCCGTCTTTCAAGTATTGGATATAGGCGTCCATCCATGTTTCTTCCTGTGTAACTGGCAGAACTTCTTCCATGGCTTCGATACTAGGTGTCTCCAGGTACTCAATATAAGTTTTGCCCATGGCGCTATCCGCTGATGTGGCAAGTCGGGCCAACATATCAGCTCTGGCATTCTTCCCTCTAGGGATGTAACTGATGGTGAAGTGATCTAGTAAGGGGATTAACAGATTCACCTTGCTTAGATACCGGACATAATAGGGATCTCGGGCCTCGTACTCCCCGGCCACTTGGGCAGAAATAAGCTGTGAGTCAGTAAAAGCTCGGAGATGCTTGATCCCAGCCCATGCGCCAGTTTAATCCGGCTAACAAGGCTTCATATTCAGCTTGATTGTTAGTGGCTTCAAAGAGGAAACGAGAGCATACTCCAACACCACGCCCTCCGGGCTGGCAAGAATAAGACCGGCTCCACTCCCTGGGAGTTAGAGGCCCCATCGACGTGGAGGATCCACGCCCCATCATTCTCCTCGACATCTGAAGGAATTGGGGGAATCTTCTTGATGCTTCTCAGACCAAGTACACTCCACTAGGAAATCGGCTAAGACTGGGATTTCAGAGCGGCCCGGGGCTGAAAGGATAAGTCGAACTCCCCTAACTTGATGGCCCACTTAGCCAATCGGCCAGATGTGTCAGGGGGACAAAATGGCTCTGAGAGGCTGATCAGTGAGTACAATTATAGGATGAGCCTGAAAATATGGTCTGAGCCGCCGGGCGGAGATAACCAAAGCGAAAATAACCTTCTCCGTTTTGGAATACCTTTCTTCCGCGCCATGAAGTACTTTGCTAGTATAATATACAGGTTCTGAATGGCATGGTCGTCGATACGCACCAAAACGGAGCTGACGGCTTCTGAGGAAGTCGCAAGATAAAGGAAGAGCTTTTCTCCTTCCTCGGTTTAGACAACAGGGGCGGCGTGGATAAGAATTCCTTAAGCTCTTCAAAAGCTCGCTGACAATCTTCCGTCCATTCAAAACCGTCGCTTTGCGTAAAACTTTGAAGAAAGGCAACACCTCTCCGCCGATCTTGACAAAAATCGGCTCATGCTGCTATCCTTCCGGTAAGCTGTTGTACCTCCTTCTTACAGGCTGGTGGCCTCATATCAAGAATGGCCTGAATCTTCTCGGGTTTGCCTCAATTCCCCGCCGGGTCACCAGAAAACCCAAGAATTTCCCTGCAGTAACTCCAAACGCGCATTTGCGCGGGTTAAGCTTGATTCTATGGAGCCGGAGGTTATGGAAAGTCTCCTCCAGATCAGCGATATGGTTGGCAGCACAAGTGCTCTTCGTCAGCATATCATCTACATACACTTCCATATTGCGGCCGAGCTGTCTTTGAAAACTTTATTCATCAGCCTTTGATAGGTGGCTCCAGCATTCTTTAATCCAAAGGGCATTACTTTGTAACAATAAATGCCCTTCTCAGTAACAAAAGAGGTATGTTCTTCATCCGAGGGGTTCATTTTATCTGATTATACCCCGAAAAGGCATCCATGAAACTAAGAAGTTCGTAGCCGGAAGTAGAATCCACTAACTGGTCGATCCGTGGCAATGGAAAACTGTCCTTAGGACAGGCTTTGTTAAGAGTATAGTCAATGCAGATTCTCCATCCCCCACTGGTCTTCCGGACCATGACCACATTAGCTAGCCAGTCAGGGTATTGTGCCTCTCGAATATGGCCGGCCATAAGCAATTTATCCACTTCTTCATCTATAGTTCTCTGCCGCTCAGGAGCGAAACTCCTTTTTTCTGCGGACGGCGGCATTCTGGGTTGATATTAAGCCGATGAGTGATCACCTCCGGGGGAATCCCAACCATGTCTGTCACTTTCCAAGCAAAGATATCCGCATTCGCCTGCAAGAAGGCTAGGAGCTGACTCCGGGCTTCAGGAGAGAGGAGTTCGCCGATTTGCACAATCTTGTGGGTCCCCTAGGGGGCAAGATACCAAACGCTCCGCCGGTTCCCCCCTCCGCTCGGTCTCCCTGGGTCGAATGACTCGGCAGCCGGGGGAACCGCAACCTGAGGACTGGGAGCTAGATGATAACAGGGTCTGACTGAGTCTACCTCCCCATGCATCTCGCCAATTCCTTGGTTGGTAGGGAATTGCACCAGTAGACGCTTAGTGGATATAACTGCATCTAGCATATTTAATCCAGGACGGCCAAGAATGGCATTGTATGCCAGGGGCACCCGGGCCACCAAGAAGTCCAGCATCACCGTGCTCTGACGCGGCGGCGACCCTGCCGTAGCAGGTAGGGTGATCTCGCCCTCCACCCGTATAGAATCTCCTGTGAAGCCGACTAGAGGAGCAGCTACAGGTCGAAGAGAGTCAGGAGATAAACCCATTCGAAGAAATGCATCATAAGTAAGCACGTTGGCGGAGCTCCCGCTATCGATTAAGATCCTTCTTACAGGATGCTTAGCGACCGTCATAGAGACGACGACGCTATCATCTTTTACAATACCTCCCCAGCTATATCTCCCCTAGAAGGGATTACATTTTCTAACTCTCCCTCCCCTCTTGGCCTCTTATGAAGATGATGCTCCTCCACGGGCAATCATTCCCACCATTCGCTCCGTAGGGGCATTATCGATGTTGGCCTGAGGCGGAGGAGGGCCCATCAAAGCTGGTACAGGCGGAGTCTCCTTCTTCTGGATGTACTGCCCAGATATCCCCTTTGTATAAGCTCTTCAATGGCCTGCTTCAGATTGCGGCATTCCTCAGTGTCGTGGCCGTAATCTCTATGGAAACGGCAGTAGCGGCTTCTATCACGTGCAGCGCCTTTCTTCAAGGGAGGTGGACGCCGCAGATAAGGCTCATTTTCAATCTCCATGAGGATATGAGCCCGGGGTGCAAGGAGGGGTGTAAGATGATCTTCTCTGGGGGCCAAGCTCTTGCGGCGGTCAGCTGGTCGGCGCGAGGGTTCAGACTTCTTGGGAGAGGGCCCGCTCGACTCCGGGCGAGCTGGCCTCTTCCCAGTCCTTCCTTCGCGCCCCTTCTTGATGAATCAGCCTCGTCGGCGCGGATGTACTTCTGCGCACGACTCAAGAGGTCAGCATAAGAGCAGGAGGCCTTTTGTCCAAAGAGTAGGTGAAACGGGAGGGACGGAGCCCCCGCTTCAAGCCAGAGTAGCCACAGCATCGTCGAGGTGATAGACTTCCAGGGCCGCCACCTTGAATCGGGTTATAAAGTCTTTCAGATTCTCCATCTTGTTGCTGCACAGAGAACAAGCTGTCTGCCACTCGGGAATCTTCCGACAAGTCAAAATGAGCAAGAAAGATCTTTCCAGTTGTCGGAAGGAGTCAATACTGCGCGCAGGCAGACGAGAATACCAAGGCACGGGCGGCCTTTCGGAGTGTGGCTGGAAAAGCAATACATAAGAGGGCATCAGTCGCCCCTTGAACCTGCATAATAGCCTTGTAACTTTCCAGATGATCCAGAGGGTCGGTGGTGCCATCATAAGGGTCAAGTTGAGGGAAACGGAACCTCCCAGGAATAGGTTCCTCCATAATTCGCCGAGTAAGAGGAGGCGGGTGTCGTAATCCGACCCCGGCTGATTGTTGATTCTTTGGCTAAGCTCTTCCAATCTCGGTCTTGTTCATCGAGACGCCTCTCCATCTGATCAGCCATCTTTCCTCCAGCTGGCTCAGGGGAAGAAGATGAAGACCGACGACACCACTGGCGGTGCTCCCGCGGCTCCTTCCCCCGCCGCCTGGCAGGTGGACTACCCGAGGAACGGGTAAGGGAGCGCGATCCACCCCGGGAGCCTTGAGAATGAAGCCCGCCGAGGGTAGGGGTGGAGAGGCCTTGTAGGAGGGGATCTCCCCCGGTAGACTGCCGGCTAACAGGGGTAGCCGATCTAGATGCAAAGGTGTCTCGAACCGCCGGGCTCCTCTGGAATGTTGCTCCTGCAGTTGCTGAACCATCCCAACAAGGGTTTGAACTTGCTGTGTGAGGGTGGCCAACTGGTCTTGGGGAGTAGCTGATACCGTGGTGGTAAGGAAGCAGCGGAGGGCTTGGCCGGACCAGCTCGGTTGGGTCAGGGGTTCTCTCAATCCGATCAGGAGATGAGATGCCCCCAGACCCCTGGGAAAGGTCTTCCTCCGGAGATCTAGTCTTCATGTTGGGAAGATCAGAGCTATCTGAAGGAGTCGAAGGTTCCCCTTCCTGGCGCGCCAATCTGTTGATGCTTGATCACCAGAAAGATAGAAAAATTTTCTTTGTGCAAGATCTCCGGCTGAAGGAAGGAAAAAATCCCCCTTTCTCCTGGATTCCCCCCTTTTATACTCCTTGAATCTTAGAAGGAAAAGATCGCCCTCTGACCTTCGTCATCATCATGCCTTCGTCATCCTGCAGTTCAATGCTTGTCACTAAGGCTCTAGAATTCATGTTATAAGACGTCTGCAGTCTCAGATCAACTCTTTTCTTGCTTGTGTTATGAAAATCACCGGTCAAGTTTGTTGTGCTAGGAATGTAATTCATTTAGTTGTTATGTGAGGTTCACCATGAGCTAAGTAGATATTGACTGGTTTTGTATTTGGAATTGGTATTTATAAGATGAGTACTGTTGTACCCTTGCACCTTTCAATATTGTTGCTGATATTCATCGGATGCTTCAGTTTTCAACTCCGCTCATTAGGCTATATTCAATCTAGTTCAGCTCCTAGCCCTTTTCTTCGCAAGATGTTTCAGCCAATGATTTCTGTTCTACGACGTTTTTCTTCGTGAGGCGAGGAAAGGAGCCATAAGGGTGACAAAAATTGTCACTTGAATTTGAGCATATTACCTGGTCTAACTTGACCTTTATTAAATGGAAAAGTCTTTGTGCACACAAAGGCCTGCACCAGGCACACGCGTCCATGTGAGCATGGTGTGGGGCATACCGTAATCCAATGGGCTATGGCATGCATGCTTGCATGGGTGCATGGCTAATGCGCGCCTTTGTGCACCAAAGGCGATGCACAAAGACATTTCCTTATTAAATGGGCATTGTGAAGGATGTTTTGTTTCACGGGGCTCTACTAAACTTCACTTTGGTAAGGGGAGGGGTTATGTTTCATGCTCCAAGGTAACTCTTAGTAGAGTTTCCTCCAAGTTGACATGAAGAAGAGCAAAAGCTTGATTTTAATTTTAAGAGCAAAACTTTTGACAGTTTAATGATACTGTTTCTTAGCATATTTGCTGTTGACCAGGTGCGACTTCTTTATCAACAGGAATTGAACAAGGCAGAATGGTCCTAAATCTAAGATAGTTGTGACACTCTTTTTTTAAAAAAAAATTATTATTATTTATTATTTATTTTTAAGGTCTTACCATGAGTAGACGGATGGCAGCCTGGCCCTTTTTATTTATTTATTTATTTTTCAGTTTTCATCTTCTGGTCTCCTTTTTGCTGCATGTATGAGTGAAGGAGAGAGAGGCAGCAGGGTTCCTACAGATTTTGTAAGGACTTATTTCTATCAGACTTAATAAGTTAGCGCACATAGATTGGGCTTTAGGGATTTTAATCATTTGGTTCCAAGAAATTAAAAAGACAGAAAAGGAATACAAATCGAATGAAGGGAATTGGAATTGTGATTCTCATCCTGTTGTTTAGAGGTGAAACAAAGAAATACATATGACAACATAATGACAATTCAATTCTAATTCTAATTTAACTAGTTACCTATTAAATACAATCAATTTTATTTTAATTTTCTAATATAATTAGCTAAGGAATAAAATTGATTTTATAATACTAATTCAGTAATTCCTTTGGAGGTAATCCTCTATTTTCTTAATTTGATATATTTTACTCTAGTTATTTTGACATTACTTATCTTTTATTTTCCATATTCTGTATTTTTATTAATTTTTTTATTTTCTCAACAATTATATTTATTTAAACTTCATTTCAATTTAATATTTTTGCTATATAAATTGTAAAGCGCCTTTTACATATCGGATTCATTTCTCACATCAACAAAGCTAGATGTTGTGGAATTATCACACAAGATTATAGATGAATTGGGCATGTGGGTTCATGAACCACTAATTTCGAGCCATGTTTTACACACTAATTGAGAGTAATTATCTGTTAATATGTTGACGCTGCAGCCGAACTTTAACGCTTGGGACTGCATGTTTATTACGCACTCTGATTCCAAGATTCGCCAGGTTTGCCAGCTCCGTGCTTCTATTGGCACATTTAAGGCGATGGTGAGATGTTACACGACCCCTCTTTGGTGCTGCCTCATCGATGTTGCCCTGCATGTTTATCACTGTCAAGTGTAGCTCATTAGTGGTTAATATAATAGAGGATTTTGTTGAGCTATTTGCAAGCCTAATTGTTCATGAGAGGAAAGAATACCTCTGACCTCCTTAGGTTTACTTGATTTGTACCTTGACTCTGACAATTTGTAGTCAGATCCAATGTGATTGGCATCCATCTCTGTTAGCCAGACCTCAGCAAGAATTGAAAAATACAAACAACACTAAATACTCTATGACATTTAAGGACGAAAAACAGAAGGTGGCGTTATGCTTCTCTGTCCCCCGCCTCATTGTCTGCAACACAGGAGGACGATGCTTTGAATTCAACCGGCTCCCTATCCATCCGCGTCTCTCCCACACTAGCTTTTTGTAGAGCAGCAACGTTTCCCATCCCCTCTCACTCCATTTTTTTTTAAAGCAATGCCAATTCTTGAAAAGAAACGAGAAAAATAGAGGGAAAGAAGGCAATTTTTAAATGTTCTCGGTTTTGCATTAACGTGCCTAAAATTAATTCCACGGAGGAAGAGGACTCCAAGGCGGCCCAACAGGGTATCTTCATATACTTCACAGAATGGGCTATGAAGGATATATGGTATGGTAAAACTTTAAAAGATATAATTAGAAATAAACATATAAGAGAGATGATAGGAATAGTCTCAATTGAAATAAAATGAGAGATTATATATTTACGATGGTTTGGATATATAACGTAGACTTTTAGATGCTTCAGTTAGAAAGAGAGTGATATTTTAACAATTCATGGTAAGAATAAGATAAAGATAGATTTCAACTAATATGAATAAAATAATTAAAAAATATAACTATTTATAATTTAAACATTAATTTGATTCTGAATAAAATAAAATAAAAAAAAGATTCATATAGCGGATCCCATGCAGTTAGGAAAAGGCATAGATAAGTTGAGTTGAGTTCGTTTTGTTTCCCCGTGCCGCTCCTTCACCATATCTTCCTGCCATCACATGCCGCCTGTGACCGGATCTCCCATGACCATGGGATCCGCATATATGAATAAACAAAATATGAATAAACAAATTGAGTTCGAGTGGTATGCATGCATATCCATCATCCTCCTCCAATGTGAACGCACAAGCGTCCGCTTCGTGCATTCTCCTCGTCCTACCCGTGACTCTCCAATTGATCATGCCATTCACACTCATGAACGGAACATCCAGTGGCCTTTGTCATGCTACGCATTTGAATCATGATTCAATCAAAATATGTATAAACCGCCCATCAAGTTGACAGGAAGAAAATCTCCATTCCTCCGTGACCGCAATCCATTCCTGATTCCAATTCATCACTGTTGATGCTTGATCATCAGAAAAATAAAAAAAAATTTCTTTGTTCAAGATCTTCGGCTGAAGTAAGAAAAAAGTCCCATTTTCTCCCTAGATTTCCCCTTTTATACTCCTTGAATCTTAGAAGGAAAAAATCGCTCTCTGGCCTTCGTCATTATGCCATCAGCGTCAAGTCATATTTCCTTTTTTTTCGAATAAGATTAATGTGTAAGATTAGTGTATAAGATCAATGGTCAGCCACTGCGAGGGCTTGCCACGTGATCGTTTACTGTTAATTAACACCAGAGGCATTAAGGAACTTACCCTGGAAGTCAAGAATCGTCATGATGGGTTTCGGTCTTCCCAAGGGAATGTCAGAGTTAGTTGAAAGTTATCTGGCTCTAAAACAGTGCTCAGTATCTCCTTTATTTGAGCTTTTCGATGAATGATGACGTTCTGGCATTTGTCTTATCCAAGCCATTTAAAGCGCTATGATGTTTGATAATTCTTGGGCTATGTTCCAGACATGACAGTTTGTAGCGTTAAGTGCTCCTGGTATGAAAATAGCTTTGAGAGCTCGGGCATATAGCCCAAAGCAGGGGGCCGCCTAGGACCGGGAGGCCGCCCAAAGCTTGGAGGCCCCAGACTGGGGACCGCCCAGAGCCTGGGGGCCGCCCAGGACCGGGAGGCCGCCCAGAACTTGGGGGCCGTCCAGGACCTGGGGCCACCCTTGACAGGAGGCCGCCTAAAACCTGGGGACCGCCCAGGACCGGGAGGCCGCCCAGTCCTTGGGGCCGTCCAGGACCGGGAGGCCGCCCAAAGCTTGGAGGCCTCCAGGACCTGGGGACCGCCCAGAGCCTAGGGGCCACCCAGGATCGGGAGGCCGCTCAGAACTTGGGAACCCCAGGACCTGGGGGCCACCCTTGACCAGGAGGCCGCCTAAAACCTGGGGACCGCCAGGACCGGGAGGCCGCCCAGAACTTGGGGGCCGTCCAGGACCGGAGGCCGCCCAAAGCTTGGAGGCTGCCCAGAGCTTGGGGGCCGCCCAGACCTGGGGGCCGCCCAGAACTCGGGGGTCATCCTTGACCAGGAGGCCGCCCAAAACCTGGGGTCGCCAGGACCTGGGGGACCAGGACCGGGAGGCCGCCCCTTGGGGGTCCTGTGCCGAGGGTTCCAACCTATTCCCGCGGACCGACCGTATCTCGACCCGTCCTTCATTTATTGACCATATCATATGCCCCCTCGCCCCTGTCCCTTGTGCTCAGCCGCACCGCACGTGCAAAAGGGGAGGGGCGGAGAATTGAATTTAAATTTGTAAATACGCTAGATTGACGTTTCGAAAAAGAGAAAAGGAAGGCGCATATCCCTAAGAGGATAACACCTTTTCATCTGCCCGTCCCACTCAGGGATCGCCGCGTGGTTTTGTGGCGCTCGAGGGGTTATTCAAAAATATATAAAAAGGGGTTCGTCCTCTCTACTTCTTTGCCTTTTATTCTTGTCGCGTCTTCTGTGTCTTCATTCTTCCAAGTTCAGGTTAGTCGACCTTTCTTTCTCCTTTTTCTTCTTCATGGATCCTCGTCAAGATGGGAAAGGCAAGAGCCCACTGATCGAGCCCTCTCGTGAGGAGATTATCCAGGCGCGTCGCCAAGCTCTCGGAGGCGTGACCATTCGCGGGGATCAACCAGCTCCACGGCTAGTGTCTAGGGCATTATCCCAATCCCCTAGGGTTTCTTCTTCATACTAGCCATGAGGTAGGACTTTCGGTAGCTACCCCTAAGTCGGCCGGTCCGACGGAGATTGCTTCAATCATGTCCTCTCAGGATCTTAGGAATCTTAGGGCCCGGTTTGGGATCCCCAACAATATTCGTCTTTCCGTTCCTCTCCCCGAAGATAGGGTTACTCTTATGCAACCGGGGAAGGTTGCGCTGTACGAAGAATTTTTTAAATGTGGCCTACGACTGCCTTTGCATCCTTTTTTTGTAAATTTGTTAAATAGGTACCATCTTATCCCTGCGCAACTTACCCCTAACTCCATCCGCATCGTCTTTTCGTTTTTAGTGCTTTGTCATTTCCATGGGGCTTCCGCCCGGCTCTCCCTATTTAGGGCTTTGTATAGGATCCGGAATCCCATAAGGGATGGGTGGTGGAGTTTTGCGTCTAGGCCCAGGAGAGTCCTCGGGCTCAACCTCCCTTCCAAAATCAAAGGGTGGAAGTCACGGTTTTTTTATGCACATTTAGAGGGGGTGGACGTGAACTGGGGTATTCCTGATACCAGTTCTAATCAGAACTCGACCATCGAAGAGAGAGATCAGGAATTGTTTAATATTCTGGTGTCTACCGTCGTGCCCCCTAGTAAGGAACTGTTATCGGAGGATAACCTTCAGGGGATCGCGTCCATGCCGGTGTCGCTGCCCACAGCGCCGGTGAGCTTCAAAGAGTTTCATTATTGTCATTACTATTTTCTCTTCTCTCTTCTTTTCTTTCTTTTTTTTGGGTATTTCGTATTTGAATACGCGTATGAGAATATTTTAGCGCGTACATTCCACTTACATTTGGCATTTCTGGAGCACTTTTTAATTAACCTTGGATTCTCGATTTTGCAGCAATGAAGTTCTCTCAGGATGCGATAATATCAAGCCTCCGGAAGAGGAAAGGAAATGCCGTGGGCGACAAGGGCCGGGCCTAAGAGGCCTTGTCAAAGGGAGCCGGGTCACTCGACCCAGCCTCCGGCAATCCTCCCCGAGGCGATATTAGTAGAGGAGGATGAGGGAGAGGAGAACCCCCCGCCGGGATACCTATCGGGGGTCTCCCTGTGGAGGGCCCACCGGGGCCGCCTCCCCCCCCAGAGATATTGGGGAGCCATCCGGGAGTAAAGGGTTGGCCGAGACCTGCCCGCCAGACCCGCAGTCGCCAAAGGAGCAGATGTCTCTGCTCCCCCGGACATCTCGAAGGATCCGCCTCAATCCTCAGGGATGCCCAGCCAGGGCGTGGCGTACAAGAGCTGTTTATCAGAAACAGTTCTTAAACTCTCGATCTTGCCCAGGTTTCAAGCCAAGATGAGGGGCTTGTCATTGGAGGAATCCTTCGATACGATGTTTACAGCTGCGCTCCAGGTAGAATCACGGTCTTCCTCCCTTTTCTCTTTCCCTTTGTAATTACAGAATTCCTGTATTCATCGACTGTTTAATATAGATGTCCAACGGCCTTTTCGTGCTTCGCGAGGATCTGGTCAACGCCAAGTCCAACAACGAGGGCCTGAAGAAAGAATTATCGGAAGTAAAGGCCCGAGAATTGAGGGCGTCACTTGACCTTCAGGCCGTTCGGGAAGACAACCGCGCGTGGCGGGAGAGGGCCGAGAGGGAGCTGCAGACCCTGGATGCGAAACTGTCTGAAACCAGGGCAAAGCTGCTACCGACGGAGGAAAAATTGAAGGAGGCCATTCTCAAATTAGAATACACCGAGAACCGGGCCGACAACGCAGAGGCGGCGGCCCTTGATGCTGCAGAGAAGCTGGCCCTGGCCGAGAAGGAAACGAAGGAAGCCCTGGACAAGATGGCCATAATGGAGACAAAGGCTCAAGAAAGGGTGGCCGCGGCCGAAGCTCGGGCTCGGGAGGCCATCAAGGAATATAAGAGTTCCCCCGATTTTGCCTCGGAATTTCGCGAGGCTGTTATGGATGCCTTTGTCCAAGGCTTCGAGAGGTGCAAAAGAAGATTGTCCCGGCATTTCAAACTAGAAGACCTCGACGTTTCCAGCCTGCAGACGACGAAGAAAACTCCGATGCTGAGGTTGAAGATACCGCCGATGAAGCAGTGATAGCGGAAGAATCTGCCACCAAAGCGACCGCAGTTGAAGAGTCAAATACCGAGCCGACCACAATGGGTGGGCGTCCCAGGAATCAATAGGCTATGTTGGACTTTATCTCTTCTTCTGCTTCCTCTCTTCTTTTTTTTTTTTAACTGTGTCCTCAACGGACTCTTTTTGTAAGCCGGTCGACGTCAGCTTGTAGAGGATACTCTTTGGAGTTTTGTAACAGCTCAACTTTTAAATGAATGAGTATCAGTTCTTCGTTCCTGTTTGTTTGTTATTGCAATCGATCGGCCTATGATATTTAACCATTATACATATAGGAAGTAAAGGGACTCATCTCCCCCTCCGGCCTTTCAAGGCTTAATCCACAGACCGACGTTAGGTTCATCCCTAGGATCGTGGAGCCGCCGAGTTCTTTTTCAAGAACCATCTCGGGGGCAGTCGGATACCAGCCCGAGAGTTCGACTCGAGGCCGCCTAGGCCTTGGACTTGAACCTCCTCAGGGGTATGCAATACCAACCGGGGGTGTCCTTAGGACCGTGGGGCCGTCGAGTTCCTTTTAACTGTCTCGGGGGCAGTCGGATACCAGCCCGAGAGTTCGACTCGAGGCCGCCTAGGCCTTGGACTTGAACCTCCTCAGGGGTATGCAATACCAACCCGGGGGTGTCCTTAGGACCGTGGGGCCGTCGAGTTTCCTTTTAAAGAACTATCTCGGGGGTAGTCGGATACCAGCCCGAGAGTTCGACTCGAGGCCGCCTAGGCCTTGGACTTGAACCTCCTCAGGGGTATGCAATACCAACCCGGGGTGTCCTTAGGACCGTGGGGCCGTCGAGTTCCTTTTAAAGAACTGTCTCGGGGTAGTCGGATACCAGCCCGAGAGTTCGACTCGAGGCCGCCTAGGCCTTGGACTTGAACCTCCTCAGGGGTATGCAATACCAACCCGGGGGTGTCCTTAGGACCGTGGGGCCGTCGAGTTCCTTTTAAAGAACTGTCTCGGGGGTAGTCGGATACCAGCCCGAGAGTTCGACTCGAGGCCGCCTAGGCCTTGGACTTGAACCTCCTCAGGGGTATGCAATACCAACCCGGGGGTGTCCTTAGGACCGTGGGGCCGTCGAGTTCCTTTTAAAGAACTGTCTCGGGGGCAGTCGGATACCAGCCCGAGAGTTCGACTCGAGGCCGCCTAGGCCTTGGACTTGAACCTCCTCAGGGGTATGCAATACCAACCCGGGGGTGTCCTTAGGACCGTGGGGCCGTCGAGTTCCTTTTAAAGAACTGTCTCGGGGGCAGTCGGATACCAGCCCGAGAGTTCGACTCGAGGCCGCCTAGGCCTTGGACTTGAACCTCCTCAGGGGTATGCAATACCACCCGGGGTGTCCTTAGGACCGTGGGGCCGTCGAGTTCCTTTTAAAGAACTATCTCGGGGGCAGTCGGATACCAGCCCGAGAGTTCGACTCGAGGCCGCCTAGGCCTTGGACTTGAACCTCCTCAGGGGTATGCAATACCAACCCGGGGGTGTCCTTAGGACCGTGGGGCCGTCGAGTTCCTTTTAAAGAACTGTCTCGGGGGCAGTCGGATACCAGCCCGAGAGTTCGACTCGAGGCCGCCTAGGCCTTGGACTTGAACCTCCTCAGGGGTATGCAATACCAACCCGGGGGTGTCCTTAGGACCGTGGGGCCGTCGAGTTCCTTTTAAAGAATCTCGGGGGCAGTCGGATACCAGCCCGAGAGGACTCGAGGCCGCCTAGGCCTTGGACTTGAACCTCCTCAGGGGGCAATACCAACCCGGGGTGTCCTTAGGACCGTGGGGCCCGAGTTCCTTTTAAAGAATCTCGGGGGCAGTCGGATACCAGCCCGAGAGTTCGACTCGAGGCCGCCTAGGCCTTGGACTTGAACCTCCTCAGGGGTATGCAATACCAACCCGGGGGTGTCCTTAGGACCGTGGGGCCGTCGAGTTCCTTTTAAAGAACTGTCTCGGGGGCAGTCGGATACCAGCCCGAGAGTTTGACTCGAGGCCGCCTAGGCCTTGGACTTGAACCTCCTCAGGGGTATGCAATACCAACCCGGGGGTGTCCTTAGGACCGTGGGGCCGTCGAGTTCCTTTTAAGAACTATTTACAGGAAATCTTTGAATGTGTACATTTATTGACTTCTTGGGTAAATACATCTATTACATTATTGATGGTATTGCCGGAGATTGTCTGCGTTCCATGTTCGAGGGATTGGTTGTCCACTCAAATCTTCAAGTCGGTATGCTCCACGATGAAGGACTTCTGCGACTCGGTAGGGCCCTTCCCAATTCGGGGACAACTTGCCCCCTTCCGCCGGTTTAGATATTTCGGCTCTTCTAAGGACCAAGTCTCCCTGGCGGAAGCTTTTCGGGCGGACGCGAGCATTATAATATCTCGCTACCCGCTGTTGGTAGGCCGCCATTTTGACTTGAGCTCGGTCCCTTACTTCATCAATGAGGTCGAGACTGGCTCTTAAATTAGGGAGATTGTCAGCTTCGTCATACGACTCCACTCGAATACTTGGCAGGCCAATCTCGACCGGAATAACAGCTTCGGAGCCGAAAACCAGGTTGAAAGGCGTTTCTCCTGTTGGCGTCCTGGGAGTTGTGTGGTAGGCCCAGAGCACGCTCGGGAGTTCTTCCACCCATCTTCCCTTAGATGTGTCCAGCCTGGTTCTCAGTCCTCGTAATATCATACGATTCGTGACCTCGGCCTCTCCATTAGACTGCGGATGGCCGACAGAGGCGAATCGATGAGTGATGCCAAAATCGGCACAGAAGGCTTCTAAAGGCAGTGTTGTCGAACTGTCGGCCGTTGTCGGTGACAAGAGTATGAGGTATGCCGAATCGACAGACAATAGATTTCCAGAGAAAAGCCTTGACTTTGGCTTCAGTGATCCGGGCGAGCGCCTCAACCTCAACCCACTTAGTGAAATAATCAATAGCTACAAGCAGGAATTTCCGCTGTCCTGACGCCGGTGGGAAAGGGCCGAGGATGTCCATGCCCCATTGGGCGAAGGGCCATGGGGCGAAGAGAGGACTCAACAGGGAAGCCGGCTGCCGCTGAATACAAGCGTACCGCTGACATTGGTCACATCTCTTCACTAGCTTCAGTAGCATCCTCCTGCATGGTTAGCCAATAATATCCTTGTCGGAGAGCTTTACGTGCCAGAGATCTGCCCCCCGAATGATTTCCGCATATACCTTCATGAATTTCCCTAAGAATATAATCCGCGTCTGCTGGGCCGACGCATTTGAGAAAAGGCTGGGAAAAGGATTTCTTGTAGAGTTGGCCGTCCAGCAATATGAACTTAGAGGCTCTCCGTTTAAGCAGCTTGGCTTCTCCATGATCGGCCGGGAGGACGCCATCTTTCAAGTATTGGACATAGGCGTCCATCCATGTTTCTTCCTGTGTAACTGGCAGAACTTCTTCCATGGCTTCAATACTAGGTATCTCCAGGTACTCAATATAAGTTTTGCCCATGGCGCTATCCGCTGATGTGGCAAGTCGGGCCAACATATCAGCTCTGGCATTCTCCCTCTAGGGATGTAACTGATAGTGAAGCAATCTAGTAAGGGGATTAACAGATTCACCTTGCTTAGATACCGAGACATAATAGGATCTCGGGCCTCGTACTCCCCGGCCACTTGGGCAGAAATGAGTTGTGAGTCAGTAAAAGCTCGGAGACGCTTGATCCCAGCCCATGCGCCAGTTTAATCCCGGCTAACAAGGCTTCATATTCAGCTTGATTGTTAGTGGCTTCAAAGAGGAAACGGAGAGCATACTCCAACACCACGCCCTCCGGACTGGCAAGAATAAGGCCGGCTCCACTCCCTGGGAGTTAGAGGCCCCATCGACGTGGAGGATCCACGCCCCATCATTCTCCTCGCCGGCATCTGAAGGAACTTGGGGGAATCTTCTTGATGCTTCTCAGACCAAGTACACTCCACCAGGAAATCGGCTAAGACTTGGGATTTCAGTGCGGCCCGGGGCTGAAAGGATAAGTCAAACTCCCCTAACTTGATGGCCCACTTAGCCAATCGGCCGGATGTGTCAGGACGGGACAAAATGGTTCTGAGGGGCTGGTCAGTGAGTACAATTATAGGATGAGCCTGAAAATATGGTCTGAGCCGCCGGGCGGAGATAACCAAAGCGAAAATAACCTTTTTGTTTTGGAATACCTTTCTTCCGCGCCATGAAGTACTTTGCTAGTATAATATACAGGTTTCTGAATGGCATGGTCGTCGATACGCACCAAAACGGAGCTGACGGCTTCTGAGGAAGTCGCGAGATAAAGGAAGAGCTTTTCTCCTTCCTCTGGTTTAGATAACAGGGGTGGCGTGGATAAGAATTCCTTAAGCTCATCAAAAGCTCGCTGACAATCTTCCGTCCATTCAAAACCGTCTGCTTTGCGTAAAACTTTGAAGAAAGGCAGACACCTCTCCGCTGATCTCGACAAAAATCGGCTCAGCGCTGCTATCCTTCCGGTAAGCTGCTGTACCTCCTTCTTACAGGCTGGTGGCCTCATATCAAGAATGGCCTGAATCTTCTCCGGGTTTGCCTCAATTCCCCGCCGGGTCACCAGAAAACCCAAGAATTTCCCTGCAGTAACTCCAAACGCGCATTTGCGCGGGTTAAGCTTGATTCTATGAGTCGGAGGTTATGGAAAGTTTCCTCCAGATCAGCGATATGGTTGGCAGCACAAGTGCTCTTCGTCAGCATATCATCTACATACACTTCCATATTGCGGCCGAGCTGATCTTTGAAAACTTTATTCATCAGCCTTTGGTAGGTGGCTCCAGCGTTCTTTAACCCAAAGGGCATTACTTTGTAACAATAAATGCCCTTCTCAGTAACAAAAGAGGTATGTTCTTCATCCGAGGGGTTCATGTTTATTTGATTATACCCCGAAAAGGCATCCATGAAACTAAGAAGTTCGTAGCCGGAAGTAGAATCCACTAACTGGTCGATCCGTGGCAATGGAAAACTGTCCTTAGGACAGGCTTTGTTAAGATCAGTATAGTCAATGCAGATTCTCCATCCCCCACTGGTCTTCCGGACCATGACCACATTAGCTAGCCAGTCAGGGTATTGCGCCTCTCGAATATGGCCGGCCATAAGCAATTTATCCACTTCTTCATCTATAGTTCTCTGCCGCTCAGGAGCGAAACTCCTTTTTTTCTGGCGGACGGTCGGCATTCTGGGTTGATATTAAGCCGGTGAGTGATCACCTCGGGGAATCCCAACCATGTCTGTCACCTTCCAAGCAAAGATATCTGCATTCACCTGCAAGAAGGTTAGGAGCTGACTCCGGGCTTCAGGAGAGAGGAGTTCGCCGATTTGCACAATCTTGCCTGGGTCGTCCCCTAGGGGGCAAGATACCAAACGTTCCGCCGGTTCCCCCCTCCGCTCGGTCTCCCTGGGATCGAATGATTCGGCAGCCGGGGGAACCGCAACCTGAGGACTGGGAGCTAGATGATAACAAGGTCTGACTGAGTCTACCTCCCCATGCATTTCGCCAATTCCTTGGTTGGTAGGGAATTGCACCAGTAGACGTTTAGTGGATATAACGCATCTAGCATATTTAATCCAGGACGGCCAAGAATGGCATTGTATGTCAGGGGCACCCGGGCCACCAAGAAGTCCAGCATCACCGTGCTCTGACGCGGCGGTGACCCTGCCGTAGCAGGTAGGGTGATCTCGCCCTCCACCCGTATGGAATCTCCTGTGAAGCCAACTAGAGGAGCAGCTACAGGTCGAAGAGAGTCAAGAGATAAACCCATTCGAAGAAATGCATCATAAGTAAGCACGTTGGCGGAGCTCCCGCTATCGATTAAAATCCTTCTTACAGGATGCTTAGCGACCGTCATAGAGACGACGACGCTATCATCTTTTACAATACCTCCCCCAGTTATATCTCCCCTAGAAGGGATTACATTTTCTAACCCTCCCTCCCCTCTTGGCCTCTTATGAAGTGATGCTCCTCCACGGGCAATCATTCCCACCATTCGCTCCGTAGGGGCATTATCGATGTTGGCCTGAGGCGGAGGAGGGCCCATCAAAGCTGGTACAGGTGGAGTCTCCTTCTTCTGGATGTACTGCCCCAGATATCCCCTTTGTATAAGCTCTTCAATGGCCTGTTTCAGATTGCGGCATTCCTCAGTGTCGTGGCCGTAATCTCTATGGAAACGGCAGTAGCGGCTTCTATCACGTGCAGCGCCTTTCTTCAAGGGAGGTGGACGCCGCAGATAAGGCTCATTTTCAATCTCCATGAGGATATGGGCCCGGGGTGCAAGGAGGGGTGTAAGATGATCTTCTCTGGGGGCCAGGCTCTTGCGGCGGTCAGCTGGTCGGCGCGAGGGTTCAGACTTCTTGGGGGAGGGCCCGCTCGACTCCGGGCGAGCTGGCCTCTTCCCAGTCCTTCCTTCGGCGCCCCTTCTTGACGAATCAGCCTCGTCGGCGCGGATGTACTTCTGCGCACGACTCAAGAGATCAGCATAAGAGCAGGGAGGCCTTTTGTCCAAAGAGTAGGTGAAACGGGAGGGACGGAGCCCCCGCTTCAAGGCCAGAGTAGCCACAGCATCGTCGAGGTGATAGACTTCCAGAGCCGCCACCTTGAATCGGGTTATAAAGTCTTTCAGAGATTCCCCATCTTGTTGCTGCACAGAGAACAAGCTGTCTGCCACTCGGGGATCTTCCGACAAGCGTCAAAATGAGCTAAGAAAGATCTTTCCAGTTGTCGGAAGGAGTCAATACTGCGCGGGCAGACGAGAATACCAGGCACGGGCGGCCTTTCGGAGTGTGGCTGGAAAAGCAATACATAAGAGGGCATCAGTTGCCCCTTGAACCTGCATAATAGCCTTGTAACTTTCCAGATGATCCAGAGGGTCGGTGGTGCCATCATAAGGGTCAAGTTGAGGGAAACGGAACCTCCCAGGAATAGGTTCCTCCATAATTCGCCGAGTAAGAGGAGGACGGGTGTCGTAATCCGACCCCGGCTGATTATTAATTCTTTGGCTGAGCTCTTCCAATCTCCGGTCTTGTTCATCGAGACGCCTCTCCATCTGATCAGCCATCTTTCCTCCAGCTGGCTCAGGGGAAGAAGACAAAGACCGACGACACCACTGGCGGTGCTCCACGCGTGGCTCCTTACCCGCCGCCGCCTGGCAGGTGGACTACCCGAGGAACGGGTAAGGGAGCGCGATCCACCCCGGGAGCCTTGAGAATGAAGCGCCGCCGAGGCGTAGGGGTGGAGAGGCCTTGTAGGAGGGGATCTCCCCGGGTAGACTGCCGGCTAACAGGGGTAGCCGATCTAGAGTGTAAGGGTGTTTCGAACCGCCGTCGGGCCCCTCTGGAATGTTGCTCCTGCAGTTGCTGAACCATCCCAACGAGGGTTTGAACTTGCTGTGTGAGGGTGGCCAACTGGTCTTGGGGGTAGCTGATACCGGTGGTGGCAAGGAAGGAGCTGGAGGGCTTGGCCGGGCTAGCTCGGTTGGGTCAGGGGTTCTCTCAATCCGATCAGAAGATGAGAGATGCCCCCAGACCCCTGGGAAAAGTCTTCCTCCGGAGATCTAGTCTTCATGTTGGGAAGATCAGAGCTATTTGAAGGAGTCGAAGGTTCACCCCTTCCTGGCGCGCCAATCTGTTGATGCTTGATCACCAGAAAGATAGAAAATTTTCTTTGTTCAAGATCTCCGGCTGAAGGAAGGAAAAAGTCCCCTTTTCTTCCTAGATTTCCCCCTTTTATACTCCTTGAATCTTAGAAGGAAAAAATCGCCCTCTGGCCTTTGTCATCATCATGCCTTCATCATCCTGCAGTTCAATGCTTGTCACTAAGGCTCCAGAATTCATGTTATAAGACGTCTACAGTCTCAGATCAACTCTTTTCTTGCTTGTGTTATGAAAATCACCGGTCAAGTTCGTTGTGCTAGGAATGTAATTCATTTAGTTGTTATGTGAGGTTCACCATGAGCTAAGTAGATATTGACTGGTTTTTGTATTTGAATTGGTATTTATAAGATGAGTACTGTTGTACCCTTGCACCTTTCAATATTGTTGCTGATATTCATCGGATGCTTCAGTTTTCAACTCCGCTCATTAGGCTATATTCAATCTAGTTCAGCTCCTAGCCCTTTTCTTCGCAAGATGTTTCAGCCAATGATTTCTGTTCTACAACGTTTTTCTTCGTGAGGCGAGGAAAGGAGCCATAAGGGTGACAAAAATTGTCACTTGAATTTTGAGCATATTACCTGGTCTAACTTGACCTTTATTAAATGGAAAAGTCTTTGTACACACAAAGGCCTGCACTGGGCACACGCGTCCATGTGGCATCCGTGTGGGGCATACCGTAATCCAATGGGCTGTGGCATGCATGCTTGCATGGGTGCATGGCTAATGCACGCCTTTGTGCACCAAAGGCGATGCACAAAGACATTTCCTTATTAAATGGGCATTGTGAAGGATGTTTTGTTTCACGGGGCTCTACTAAACTTCACTTTGGTAAGGGGGGTTATGTTCCATGCTCCAAGGTAACTCTTGGTAGAGTTTCCTCCAAGTGGACATGAAGAAGAGCAAAAGCTTGATTTTAATTTTAAGAGCAAAACTTTTGACAGTTTAATGATTCTGTTTCTTAGCATATTTGCTGATGACCAAGTGCGACTTCTTTATCAACAAGAATTGAACAAGGCAGAATGGTCCTAAATCTGAGATAGTTGTGACTCTTTTTTTTTTAAAAAAATTATTATTATTTATTATTTATTTTTTAAGGTCTTACCATGAGTAGACGGATGGCAGCCTGGCCCTTTTTATTTATTTATTTTCAGTTTTCATCTTCTGGTCTCCTTTTTGCCTGCATGTATGAGTGAAGGAGAGAGAGGCAGCAGGGTTCCTACAGATTTTGTAAGGACTTATTTCTATCAGACTTAATAAAGTTAGCGCACATAGATTGGGCTTTAGGGATTTTAATCATTTGGTTCCAAGAAATTAAAAAGATAGAAAAGGAATACAAATCGAATGAAGGGAATTGGAATTGTGATTCTCATCCTGTTGTTTAGAGGTGTAACAAAGAAATACATGACAACATAATGACAATTCAATTCTAATTCTAATTTAACTAGTTACCTATTAAAATACAATCAATTTTATTTTAATTTTTTAAATATAATTAGCTAAGGAATAAATTTGATTTTATAATAATAATTCAGTAATTCCTTTGGAGGTAATCCTCTATTTTCTTAATTTGATATATTTTACTCTAGTTATTTTGAAATTACTTATCTTATTTATTTTCATATTCTGTATTTTTATTAATTTTTTTATTTTCTCAACACTCTATATTTATTTAAACTTCATTTCAATTTAATATTTTTGCTATATAAATTGTAAAACGCCTTTTAGATATCGGATTCATTTCTCACATCAACAAAGCTAGATGTTGTGGAATTATCACGCAAGATTATAGATGAATTGGGCATGTGGGTTCATGAACCACTAATTTCGAGCCATGTTTTTACACACTAATTCAGAGTAATTATCTGTTAATATGTTGACGCTGTAGCCGAACTTTATTACGCACTCTGATTCCAATATTCGCCAGGTTTGCCAGCTCCGTGCTTCCATTGGCACATTTAAGGCGATGGTGAGATGTTGTTACACGACCCCTCTATGGTGCTGCCTCATCGATGTTGCCCTGCATTTTATCACTGTCAAGCGTAGCTCATTAATGGTTAATATAATAGAGGATTTTGTTGAGTGGTTAATATAATAGAGGATTTTGTTGAGCCATTTGCAAGCCTAATTGTTCATGAGAGGAAAGAATACCTCTGACCTCCTTAGGTTTACTTGATTTGTACCTTGACTCTGACAATTTGCAGTCAGATCCAATGTGATTGGCATCCATCTCTGTTAGCCAGACCTCAGTAAGAATTTGAAAAATACAAACACCACTAAATACTCTATGACAGGAAAAACAGAAGGTGGCGTTATGCTTCTTTGTCCCCGCCTCATTGTCTGCAACACAGGAGGACGATGCTTTGAATTCAACCGTCTCCCTATCCATCCGCGTCTCCCACACCAGCTTTTTGTAGAGCAGCAACGCTTCCCATTCCCTCTCACTCCATCTTTCTTTTAAAGCAATGCCAATTCTTGCAAAGAAACGAGAAAAATAGAGGGAAAGAAGGCAATTTTTAAATGTTCTTGGTTTTGCCTTAACGTGCCTAAAATTAATTCCATGGAGGAAGAGGACTCCAAGGCGGCCCATGTTGGGTATCTTCAGGTACTTCACAGAGTGGGCTATGAAGGCCGCAGTGGGCCACCAAAGCCGAGGTTTTCTTAATGCGGGAGGCCTGGACCTTTGAAGTTGGGGCGACCTGGTCTTTGAGCTCTCCACGGCGCGGCGCAGCCCTCATGGTCGCTTCCGTTTATTTTACGCACAGGAAGAGTCTTTGTGCATTTGGGTGCAGCTCGCAGGCACTGATTTCAGTGATTATCATTCGGTGCGTGCGAGTGCATCCGATGCTGCAGCAAGACTTTTATTTTTAATATATACATGTATGCATCATATATTAATCATTGAATACAGTGTAGTTTTTGCTGTACCGCATCCGATGCTGCAGCAAGACTTTTTCTTTATATATAAAAATAACATGTGAATAAATTAAGTATAATAGAAATACATATGTTAAGATGGATATGTGGTAAAACTTTAAAAGATAGAATTAGAAATAAACATATAAGAGAGATGATAGGAATAGTCCCAATTGAAAATAAAATGAGAGATTATAGATTTACGATGGTTTGGATATATAACGTAGACTTTTAGATGCTTCAGTTAGAAAGAAAGTGATCTTTTAACAATTCATGGTAAGAATAAAGATAAAGATAGACTTCAACTAATATGAATAAAAATAATTAAAAAATATAACTATTTATAATTTAAACATCAATTTGATTCTGAATAAAATTAAATGAAAAAAAAAAGATTCATATAACAGATCCCATGCAGTTAGGAAAAGGCTTAGATAAGTTGAGTTGAGTTCATTTTGTTTCCCCCGTGCCGCTCTGCAGGCCGTGTCCTGTCAGAGTTGGTGGCTGCAGGGCGTGGCCGATCGTTACGGCGCTTGCCAGACGTGTCCCCTACGTCACCTTTTTGGTTGTCCCTCGTAGAGCATTTGATCATGGAGTGCTTGTGTGGCACCATTCATGCCCTTGGATGGGCTCCACAAAAGACCGAGGGTGATCACTTGCATGGTACTGTTCACGGCTCAAGGGAGCCTGGCAGCTTGGAGGTGTCGGCCATGGAGGAGTCGGCCATGGAGCCATCGGCCTTGGAGGTGTCGGCCATGGAGCTATCGGCCATGGAGGTGTCGGCCATGGAGCTGTCGGCCTTGGAGGAGTCGGCCATGGAGCCATCGGCCGTGGAGCTGTCGGCCATGGAGCTGTCGGCCTTGGAGCTTCGGCCTTAGAGCTGTCGGCCATGGGGCCGTCGGCCATGGAGGTATCGGTCATGGAGGAGTCGGCCATGGAGCCGTCGGCCTTGGAGCTGCCGGCCATGGAGGTGTCGGCCATGGAGGAGTCGGCCATGGAGCTGTCGGCCATGGAGTCGTCGGCCGTGGAGGTGTCGGCCCTGGAGGTGTTGGCCATGGAGCCGTCGGCCGTGGAGCCGTCGGCCATGGAGGTGTCGGCCGTGGAGCCATCGGCCATGGAGGAGTCGGCCATTGAGCCATCGGCCTTGGAGCCGTCAACCTTGGAGTCGTCGGCCATGGAGGTGTCGGCCATGGAGCCGTCGGCCATGGAGCCGTCGGCCGTGGAGCCGTCGGCCATGGAGCTATCGGCCTTGGAGCTGTCGGCCTTGGAGCTGTCGGCCAAGAAGCAATTGGGTATGCGTGGCTTTATGAGGCCATAAACGCTACCGTGGATGAAGGGCCCTTTGGAGGCCAAAGGGGGGTTCCGTCGGTTTCCTTCCTTCACGGTTCTCTAACGGCGTTGGATCAGCCACATCATATGCCCCCTCGCCCCTGAGACGAAGCGGGTCCATCCCAGCAAGGTGAAAGGGGCGTTACCTCCCAAGTGGCTGATCCTCGCTTGACTTTAGGCCTTTAACTTTTGACATAAAGTTTGGATGTGGGTCCTCGTCAACTGTGAGCTGAGGAGTTGGCCTCTCCTAGCTGTGAGCTGTCTTGGGGCTTCTTGATAGCTGAAAGTAACCAGTGATATGTTGCAAGTGTACAATTTAAACGAAGGTATTACTCGATTGGCCATTGGCCGCTAATGCAGAGTTGAAGCCGCTGAGACTGTAATGAAGCCGTTGAGGCTGTGACGAAGCCGCTGAGGCAAAGTCAAGGCCGTTGAGAGCCTTTGAACCCCAAAGGGTGACTGAGAGTTGAAAGTCGTCAGGAGCCTTTTTAACCCCGAAGGGTGACCTGAGAGTTGAAAGTCGTCAGGAGCCTTTTTAACCCCGAAGGGTGACCTGAGAGTTGAAAGTCGTCAGGAGCCTTTTGTAATGAGCTGGCCTCGAGCTTTTTGTGCTGATCTGGGGTCAAGCTTAGAGTGCTGGCGTTTGGGGTCGACCGAGGTCTTCCCTGCTGGACCCGGGCTTATAGATGCCAAAGCGAGGTTGGTCTTGGATGTTGATGCAAGGTAAATCTTCCATGCATGCCATTTTTAAGTATTAATGAAAGAAAACTGTCTTAAGTGTAATGTACTTGGAGGACGGAGTCAAAGGCCGGAGCCTAAGGCCGTCGCTAGAGGCCGGAACCGAAGGCCGGAGACAAAGGTCGTCGCTGGAGGCCAGAGCCGAAGGCCGGAGACGAAGGCCGTCGCTGGAGGCCGGAGCCGAATGCTGTCGCTAGAGGCTGGAGCCAGAGGCCATCGCTGGAGGCCGGAGCCGGAGGCCGTCGCTGGAGGCCGTCGCTGGAGGCTGGAGCCGAATGCCATCGCTGGAGGCCGGTGCTGGAGGTCGTCGCTGGAGGCCGGCGCCAAAGGCCGTCGCTGGAGGCTGGCGCTGGAGGCCGGAGCCAAAGTCTGGAGACAAAGGCCGGAGCCGGAGGCCGTCGCTGGAGGCCGAAGCTAGAGGCCTTCGCCGGAGGCCGGAGCCGAAGGCCATCGCTAGAGGCCGGAGCCGAAGGCCGTTGCTGGAGGCCGGCGCCAGAGATAATCGCTAGAGGCCAGAGCCGGAGGCCGTCACTGGAGGCTAGAGCCAGAGGCCGTCGCTGGAGGCCATAGCTGCACCAGTTGGTGATGTGGCTATCATGGGTGACGCGAGAGGCTTGGGGTGCTGCTGAGTGGCCCCCGAGCGTTGCTTCTGCAGTTCATGAACTGCTACTTTCAAAGCTTGATCTTGCTGATTGAGGATGGCCAGCTGGTTAATCAGAGCAGCTAAAGTTGGTGGTGAAGGAGGGGCATGGAAAGAGAGACTGGTCTTTTGTTGCTCAGTACGATGTGGATGCCCCCCAGCACGATTGGTAAGAACCTCTGGCATGTGCATCACCACCATAGCTATCTTAGAGGGGACGGAGACTTATAACTCAAGGAGACAGAGCTTTCTTTCCTTCAGCGCGTCCCCCCTTCCTGCCGCGCCAATCTGTTGACGCCAGATTACCGCCCTTAAGCGTCCGCGAGCATCCGGTTGCCTCCTCCAGCGAGCTCCTCGCGCCTGCAAACAAGTCCCAGGGGCCGGAGATTCCGACGGGGACCCTTCGATGCTCAAGTCAGTGCTCTGGGCAACGGCCGTGAGCTTGAGGAAGCTCGAAAGAGAAAGAGAGAGAGGCTCAGAGAGAGGAGCTCTCCCTGTGAGCGCTTAGGGGTGTAATGAGTGTGTTACCTGGTCGGAGTCCCTCTTACCCTTTTTATAGATGCCTGGAACCCATGGGCTTGAGGCGTGATCACCTGTCAGAGCATTAATTGATGGCAGTACAGTGGAGCTTACCTCCATGTGACATGTCGCGCTGTAGGCCGTGTCCTGTCAGAGTTGGTGGCTGCAGGGCGTGGCCGATCGTTACGGTGCTTGCCAGACGTGTCCCCTACGTCACCTTTTTGGTTGTCCCTCGTAGAGCATTTGATCATGGAGTGCTTGTGTGGCACCGTTCATGCCCTTGGATGGGCTCCACAAAAGACCGAGGGTGATCACTTGCATGGTACTGTTCACGGCTCAAGGGAGCCTGGTAGCTTGGAGGTGTCGGCCATGGAGGAGTCGGCCATGGAGCCGTCGGCCTTGGAGCTGTCGGCCATGGAGGTGTCGGCCATGGAGGTGTCGGCCTTGGAGCCGTCGGCCTTGGAGGTGTTGGCCGTGGAGCCGTCGGCCGTGGAGCCGTCGGCCATGGAGGTGTCAGCCGTGGAGCCGTCGGCCGTGGAGGAGTCGGCCTTGGAGCCGTCGGCCGTTGAGGAGTCGGCCTTGGAGCCATCGGTCTTGGAGCCGTCGGCCTTGGAGCCGTCGGCCATGGAGCCGTCGGCCTTGAAGGCGTCGGCCTTGGAGGCGTCGGCTTTGGAGGCATCGGCCTTGGAGCCATCGGCCATGGAGCTGTCGGCCATGGAGCCGTTGGCCTTGGAGCCATCGGCCATGAAGGCGTCGGCCATGGAGGCATCGGCTATGGAGCTGTCGGCTAAGGAGCAATTGGGTGTGCGTGGATTTATGAGGCCATAAATGCTACTATGGTCGAAGGGCCCTTTGGAGGCCAAAGGGGGGCTCCGTCGGTTTCCTTCCTTTATGGTTCTCTAACGGCCTCATTGTCTGCAACACAGGAGGAAGATGCTTTGAATTCAACCATCTTCCTATCCATCCGCGTCTCCCACACTAGCTTTTTGTAGAGCAGCAATGTTTCCCATCCCCTCTCACTCCTCTTTTTTTTAAAAGCAATGCCAATTCTTGCAAAGAAACGAGAAAAATAGAGGGAAAGAAGGCAATTTTTAAATGTTCTTGGTTTTGCCTTAACGTGCCTAAAATTAATTCCACGGAGGAAGAGGACTCCAAGGTGGCCCATGTTGGGTATCTTCAGATACTTCATAGAGTGGGCTATGAAGGATATGTGGTAAAACTTTAAAAGATAAAATTAGAAATAAACATATAAGAGAGATGATAGGAGTAGTTTCAATTAAAAATAAAATGAGAGATTATGGATTTACGATGGTTTGAATATATATAACGTAGACTTTTAGATGCTTCAGTTAGAAAGAGAGTTATCTTTTACCAATTCATGGTAAGAATAAAGATAAAGATAGACTTCAACTAATATGAATAAAAATAATTAAAAAAATATAACTATTTATAATTTAAACATTAATTTGATTCTGCATAAAATAAAATGAAAAAAAAAATTCATATAACGGATCCCATGCAGTTAGGAAAAGGCTTAGATAAGTTGAGTTGAGTTCATTTTGTTTCCTCCGTGCCGCTCCTGCACCATGTCTTCCCGCCATCCTGTGACCGGATCTCCCATGACCTATCTAGTTCGAGTGGTATGCATGCATATCCATCATCCTCCTCCTCCAATGCGAACGCACAAGCGTCCGCTTCGTGCATTCTCCTCGTCCTACCCGTGACTCTCCAATTGATCATGCCATTCACACTCATGAACGGAACATCCAGCGGCCTTTGTCATGCCACGCATTTGAATCAATGATTCAATCAAAATATGTATAAACCGCCCATCAAGTTGACATGAAGAAAATCTCCAATATTCCTCCGTGACCGCAATCCATTCCTGATTCCAATTCACCACCAAGCAATCTTTTAAGATAAGATATTAAGTTGTCATAAACGATGTCAAAGCAAATCGAACTCATAGTCCATATGAATGAATAATAGAGGATAGTGCAGCATGGATGCTTTTGAAGTTGATCACAGAATGATGATGATGTAATTGAATTTAATAAAAATTAGACTCCTAGCTTAATAAGAGCTTTGGGGCTTGAAGGAAGAGAATATGTAGGAAGACAAGGATAGGCAACAGCTGTTTGGGGTGAATGCAATTGGAGTTGACGCCTATTGATCCCTTGCTTTTGTTAATTTTTTGCTTTTTGAAATCAAATTATAACAATTTAGAAATAACGAGTACCGCAATTTCTAATGCCCTTCCTCTTTAGTATTTGAAATTCTAAAGAGGCCACGATCGCCTCATTGTCAAAAAGTCAAAGAAGTTGAACATTATTAGTTATTACAGTATGTGGGCTATTAGCAGCCAATCAAGTTGGACATTGTAAATAAGTCAAAGAGTTGAACATTGCAAATAGCCAATGATATGGCAAATAAGTCAAAGATTCAATATGGCTAGGACGACTTTAGCCAGCGATCCATTATATGTCGATTTCTAATGGGCTTTAGGTCCAATGTTTGAATTCTCAATAGGCTCATCAAAGATAACCCACCAGCGAGAATAGCTAACAAAATCTATTATAAGAAATTTTTTTTTTGTATATCTTGCATCAGGTACGATGATTCGTTCATGTATGAATTCACGCGTCAGTGATGCAGAACCCATAAACAAATTCTTCGGTGCAAGCTTATACGTGGGTGAATCACTGCGCTTGATGTAGGTACAAAGGCTTTTTCATTTATTGTAAGGGCCCACCGGACCAATTTGGAGGCATACCCAAAGGCTTTCCTACATTTGTTGCGCTAAACACAAGAAGTAAAATTTAGGTCATTCTATCTTAAATATAAAAATAGGTGCACCTCATAAGCCAATATTGTTTACATAACCACCATCCATGGCATATTCTTCTTCAACGTTGAACCTATCAGTGCTTACGAGCTCGCCTGATGGCTGGGCAGCTTTTGATCAGAAAAACCCATAAAAAATAAACCTAGTTTTTCCCTTAAAAACATTGCGACATTTCTTTTAAGGAGAGCATGACATCTATCTATAGCCGGCAAGTTTAGTTTAAACTTTTGCAACATTAACTAACAAACCGGAATAGAATTCCATTTTCTGGTCTTCTGCAAACATAAGCAGCCTTTGGACAACTATCAGAACTGCTCTCAGGCATTGACCGCACCGGTGTATAGCTTAATTTAATGCTCTAACTGAATCACTCCTTTATCAAATGAGTAAGCTACGATGATTCCTAAAGCACGCACAGACAGCAACAGCAACCGTGTGTTGCTGATGGGATCAAACTGTACCATACCTTGTATCATCATAGAGAGAACTAATTAGGGATAGCACTAACTTGAAAAAGGACCTCCATTAAACTTATTTTATAAGAAGCCCAACAAGAACACTAGCACAACCTGGTTTTGTATGCCAGGGCTCCCAAAAGAGAAAAGTGTTGCATAGATTGGTTTAAGCCAACTCTCCTTTATCAAGTGCTAGACCTGCAGGAAGTTTTTCAACTGGAAGTTGTTTAGGTGACTCTGCTCCATGGAGTCAGATTTGCAATGAGAGTGGAGGTCAGCTTTGCATGCATCTCTTTGGAGGATTCTGAGACTCATATTCTCCAGTTTTGAGTTCACTTGATTAATATTCTTCTATTTGCATGCTGTGAGCAGAGCTACTCCTTTCTGTCCCTCGCATTGTGCTTTGCTTTAGCATCCAATTATTGTGCTTGCAGAGCTAATCTTGACCATTGACCACAGCGTTGAGTCATATGATTGTCAACGGCCCAGGTTTAACGCTGATGGTGGCCCAAAATTGAAGAACAATTTGGGGTCCATGGTGAAATCTTTAACGTTAATTGTGGGAAATGACAGTGCCATTTTTAGCTGTTTTTGTGTTGGTGCCCTTTTGTCCTACAAATCGGTGGGCCACGGATAACAAGAATGGTCTTAGCTAGATGATTAGTATTTAGATTCGTAGAGATTTTTGCCATTGAGCAGAGATTGCGCAAGTTCTGGCCATAACCTTTTAGCAGGAGGCCATCACTTGCCTTCTCAACGTGGATTTGTTAGCTTCTAATTAAGGCACATATACACAAGTACCAACACATGCACATAGATGAAAATTTAATCATGAAACACCAGCTCAACCACTGCATATTAAATTAGCAAGACAATACTTTTATGTGTTCTAGTTGTAAGCCAGAAGCGAGAGATCTCAAACAAGCCTTAGCGTTTAGAACTGGGTTCTCTATTGTAGGACTAATGTGAATTGACTTAATATTATAGGCAACATGATGTTGATTTCCTAGTGTAGCTAAGATTTGGGAAGGGATCTGTGGATTGAAGTTACTGAATACCAACCCACACAATCAAATTAGTTAATTTCTAAATGATGCTACATCTCCTTTGGTCAAACTTATAAAACTATAGAAAGGATGGAAGTGTGGGTTGGTTTAATGAGGGCCCTATGCTTTTGATGCATGGGCTTTCTTTAATAAGGGCTTTAATGGCCTGGACACAACATTGAAATGGATGTACCCAAGTTATGTAAGCTGGTTAGGTGGCATGTGAAAAGCACCTGAAGATATAGAGGCTGGACCAGCACATTATTGAAAGGCAGAAGCGATTTTTAGGTGTAAAGTTTCTTTGAAGAAGAGTGAAAATTTTGGTTTGGAAAGTGAAAACAGTTAATAAGCACCCGCAATTTAACCAGGAGCAATTATGTTGCCTATATTTTCATGGACTTTGAACAAAAGAGAGACTTTACCTCCTTGTGTTTACAAAACTTTTTATTATCAAAAAAAAAAAAAAAAAAAAAAAGAAGAAAGAAAGAAAGGAAAAAAGAAAAAAAAAAAAAGAAAGAGTAATCCTGGCCTGGGCTAAAAGGAAAGAGAAATATAATAGACCATAACATTTTGATTTGTCATGGCAGAGATGTTACCATATTTTGTGAACTTATGTCACTACAGTAAAATATCACTGTTGAACTCTTTTTTTCCAACTAGTAGTAAGCGTCGAAAACTTTCACAGCCTGCCAACGCTTTTGAAAAGCATCGGCAGCTAATGGGCTTCACGACGCTTATTAGCATTGGGATATTAAGCGTCAGGATCACGCTTTTCCCCCTTCCCTAATCTGGCTCCGTTGATCTTCTGATCACTGTGCCCTAGCTCTCTAGCTCCCACTTTCCCTCCTCCCTTGATCTGGCTCTGCGGATCTCCCCACTGTGCCCTAGCTCCCACTTTCCTCCCTCCTAATCTGGTCGGCTCCATCGATCTCCTCACTATGCCCTAGCTTCCACTTTTCCTCCTCCCCCGATTTGACTCTGCCGATCTCCTCACTGTGCCCTAGCTCCGCCTATCTCCTCACTACCTTTTCGTCCCCATCGATGGTCCTATCGGTGACCTCTGCTGCCGACTTCACCGTCCTCGACGTCCCTCTCCTTCAACTCTCCCATAAACCCTTGTCTTCCAAGGTAAAGCTTTTGACCTACAAGATTTGTTGTTTTTAGATCCTCTAATAGCTTTCAAATGATCATATCCTCTGTTGATTGGCTTCAGCCTCCTTTCTGGATAAGAGACTAGTCCGATTGGTTCCGGTCTTCTCCTTCTTTTTTTTCCTTTTCGTATCCGCAGCCGAACCCTAGGTATGTGCTCTCGTGATTTTCATTTTAAATGTTAGCGATATTATATTTTAATTTGTGTAATGTATGCACATTATGCAAATTAAAGGCTGTATTTTGTATTATGAGCTGTCCAAATTAAGAACTGCATTTCGTTTGGTTTATGTGACTGTTTACAATTTCAGTTTCTCCATCCACCCTTTTTTACGAAATTTCTGCACCTCTAGTTAACAATATATTTCTGCAGCTGAGCCGCTACATCTGTGGAAAGCGGGCATGCATGGGCACATGCATTAATGCACTGACGAGCATGTGTGCATCTTGATGGATGTGCAAATGTGCACATATACGGTAACCCATGAGGTCATATGCTCATGTATGTACGGTGATGGGTATGCGTGTATGCACATGCGCATGGCTGCCCATCTATCTATTCTCTTATGATGACTATGCATGCATGAGTGGATTGTATGTGCACATGGTAATAACGGACCAACTATTTTACCTTCTTTCTACCTGTTCCAACGCAAAACGACCAGCAACTCCTTCAAAACCGTTTACTGTATTGGTTTTTAGGCTTCAACGGAGGATCCTTTCAGAAATCTAGGTATTGCATCATCCTCGGCATTTAAAAGTCGATATCAAACCACATGGCTTCCTCTCATAGCCCTTCTCTATTTTCCTTTGATCAATAAACCCGTACCAACTTGCATGCCGCCCAAGATCGGAGACCTCTCGCTTTATGATAGATTTATCGATGTTGTAGTCCAATTCCATACGCAATCCCTTCCCTGGTAAACTACCTTCAACTACATTAATTAGCTACAAATCTTGAAATGGACCTTCTTTCACACCCAGTTTTGTGATTGGCTTTGGCAAGCCAAAGTTACCAAACAAAAGCTAAAAGTTTGGCTATTTTAATCTCAAGTTGCAGACGCGAGCGGCGAGTGCTTGACTTCCAAATGAAGTCCTGATCGAGGATTTGGATAAGGGGGATTAAAATGCCTTCTAGGAACGGAATTTGTCAAAACCTATATAGCCTGGGTTTGAAAGTTGAAACAGTTGTAACGCTGGCAGTCAAAAGGAAAACGACATGAATGGTCGGTCCTCAAAAATATATGCATAACGATATTGCTACCCTAATTGATATTCTCATACGAGAAGATTAATAAACTTAATTCTTTAACATCAGGCACAATATATTAAACCCTTTCAAACAGCAAGCATGTGACACCCAGTTCTTTTAACTAGTTCACTTCAAATTAAGATATAATTTAATGGAATTAAATAAAAAATATAAAAAAGAATATAATTATAATTTTTATTGAATCTATATTCATAATGTTCAATATTGCAAATGTTAAAGAATTACTAATTTTACAAGAATTTTGTTGAAAGAAAAAAAATAAAATTTTAGGTTTTGATGAAAAAAAAATTTCATGTTTTTTTTAGAATGAAATCAACATGATTATATGAATAAATAAATAGTAATGAATACAGAATTATTAATAACTCTCAGTTGACTATATAGTGATAGATGAAAGATACTAGAATTCATCTTCACAAGGAATATATGAAAGAAGAAACTCTACATAGTTTATAGTATATTGGCCTTATTACAAAAATAAATGTGATCGTAAAGTATCAGCAATATGATGATATAAAAATTATTAATAATGGATGCTTTGAAAATTTTGAATATGATGATATGAAAGTTATTACAATAAAATTTTAAGATGCCTTTAAATTTATAAGTATTAGTACATTAATAATATGTGAAGTTGTAAACTGAAGTTTTTAGTTTTTAATTAATGATATACATTGTTTCATAAAATTTTTTTATAAATCTTTATTTGCTTGATCCATTGATTTATGCTTAAAGCTTTATTATTATTTATTTAAAAGACCTAGACATAAGCAGAAGTCGGATAAAAGTCAGCTCTTTATTTTAATTAATTATATGTAATTGAGCTATATTGCCTTGCATACAAGGAATTTATTTTTAAATGTGCAACAAATTTTTATGCTTTAAATTCATCTCAAAACTAGAGGATGACAAAGTCGTCCTTGTTCCAAAGATTAATCCTTAGTTTGATAGGTTGCATGAAAACAAATCAAATGGTATATGAAATGCACTAACGAAGTGTTTTAGCCATTCTGATGTATCATATGTAGGACCTCACATGTTGATGGAATTAATGCATCAGGTGTAACAGTCAAAAGTATGACCGATAGAGAAGGGGGATGGCTGAGAAGCAGGGAACTGCTGAAATAGGGGCTCGTCGAACCGAGAGAAAATTTGGTAGAGGATTGAAGCCTTCAATCCGGCATACTTGTCTAGTTTGAATTTCACCTGAACCTTCTCCGGCAACGGTGGAGAAGCTCTCGCAATGATTTCCCGAAGTCGTCGTGTTGTCGGATGATGAAACTCGGAATGAGACTGATGTGTGGTTGGCGACGGGCCTTATAGTTCGTTCATTGGGGCGGAGGATCCCAGCTAGTGTTGTTGTCAGGGAAATACTGCGACGAGGGGGTCTGAAGGAGGTCTCTGGTTACGATTTGGAGGACGGCTTCATCCTCCTTCGTTTCGCGGAGGCAGAGGACTGCGCTCGTGTTGCAGATCTGCCATGGATTGTTAACGGCCAGGCCTTGGCCATTGAACCGTGGAGGCCATTGTTTGTTCCAACTCCATCGGCGCTCCAGTCTGCAGTTGTTTGGCTTCGTCTCCCTCTGCTGCCGGTGGAGCTTTGGGGATGGGAAGCTCTGCATCGCATCATCAGCTGGGCAGGGGAGCTTGTCGCCTTGGATGACTACACAGTCCAATGACGGTGTCTTGGTTTTGCCCGGGCGGCTGTCCGTATCAATTTGTCACAGCCACTGCGTCTAGGTGTGCTTGTGGCCGGCCCTGAGGGTAACCGATGGCAAAGGTTTGTGTATGAAAATCTCTCTGCCATATGCCTCAAGTGTGGAATGTTTCACCAGCCTGTGTCCATTTGTGCGGCCGTTGGCGACGGGGCACCGGCGAAGCTTCAACCTGAAAATATTGACAACCAGACTGAGCTGGGAGAGGAGAGGAGGTCTCGAGGAAGAGTCACCTCGGCCCGTGGCTTCTGGCTGTCCGGCAGTGGCTGCCCCCATCTCCACCTGAGAAGAGGGAGGATGCCATGGTGCGAGAGAAGGGAAAGAAGGCTCTGTCTGAGGCTGAGACGCAACCTCCTTCTGCTAGTGATGGGTGGCTCAAACCGGCGAAGTTTGCCCGAAGACAATCCCCGCTCCGTCCTTCATCTTCGGTGAATGCAGGGGTTCGGGACTGTGTGCTAACAGGGGATGGGGGTTTAGCTTGCTGGAGGTGGATGCCGATGCGTTAACATCTGCTCCATCAAACGTGCCTGGGAACCGTTTGAAGGTATGCCCGAGAGATAGCTCCAGCTCTCGCCTTTCCAAATGCCCCAGGTCTCCTGTGCAACCGAAGACTCAGATATCTGGCATAGTGAAGGGAGTTGGTCGGCACAGAACTCAGTCTGAGGTGTGTCTGAATTTTCCCAGGAACAGAACTGTGGCTGGCACAGTGAAAGGAATTGGCACAGAAAAGGATATTGGCACGGAGGGAAATATGCTTGCCTCCTTTGTCTTCTCGGCAGGGGTCTCGGGAGGTTCGGAAACTTGTCCAAGCCAGTTGCCTTAGCATGATTCTGATACTCAGGTGGGCTCTAAATCTTCAGTGCCGGAACTTGCTATGGAGCCGACGCCACTGGGTATGACTCATGAGGAGGCTGTGGGGAAACTTCAACAAGCTATCCAGGGTATGAATGATGAGACCCGGATGACGGAGGATCTCTCCAAGGAGGTTGACGCGGAGGTGACGGAAGGAGTCCGAGAAGGGACCCCTCCTTCTTCTATGATGCCATGACTAGGATCCTGATTTGGAACGCTCGGGGTGCAGGAAACCTACATTTCGGATGACATTTGGAAGACTGGTTAATCAGCACAACCTGGATATTTGCATTTTGCTGGAAACCCGGCTGGCGGGTAGAAGCTTAGAACGAATCAGACGCCGTCTTCACACTATGTGGAGCAACTATGCCATCGAGTCCAGAGGGCTTTCAGGTGGTATCCTGGTTTTGTGGAAACAAGGCCCGATAAGGGTTGATGTGTTTCATCGCTGTGAGCAGCAGGTGGTTCTAGTAATTTCGGAACAAGCAGGAGATCCTTGGCTTCTATCTGTTGTTTATGCAAGTACTGAGCACAGGGTGAGACAGTATTTGTGGGAGGAAATTTCCAGGTTAGTTTTTCAAGGCATCCCATCTCTCGTTGCGGGGGATTTCAATTGTATTGTTGGCCCTCACGAGAAGATAGGAGGCAGACAGTTTGTGGACAGCATTGATTCTAGAGACTTTAGGGAGTTTATAGCTGAGACTGGTCTCATTGACCTTGGCTTCTCGAGCTCCCGATTCACCTGGTGTAATAATAGGGCCGGTGCTGCCCGTGTTTGGGAGAGGATTGATTGGGCCCTTGGATTGGCAAATTGGATGCAGCGATTTCCTGGATTCCAGGTCCATCACCTATCGAGGATTGCATCTGATCATTGTCCGCTCCTCATCACCACTGATAGCATGAGTCTACCGAGATCTCCTTTTCGCTTTGAGAAGACCTGGACTTTCTATCCTACATCTTGGGATCTAATTAGACAGATATGGAGTATGCCTATTCATGGGGATGCGAGATATCGGATGTCTCGATGTTTGGAGCTTGCTAAACGCAGACTCCGCTGGTGGAATAGAACGGAGGTGGGCGATATTTTTAGGCAGATCGAAGAGGTCGAGGCCAATATTGCCAAGCTCCAGGGGAGGGAGGTTCAAGAGGGGGGTCTTCAGGATGTTGAGCTTGGCAGACTACGCCTTTGCCTTTCCTCCCACCATTCTCTTCTCAGACAGCAGGAGATCTTTTGGAGACAGAAATCTCGTATTCAGTGGGTTAGGGAAGGCGACCGGAACATCAAATTTTTTCACCAAGCTACTATGGTCAGGCGGTCAGCCAATTGTATATGGCAGCTAAAGGAGGAAGAGGGTACCATGCTGACTGATAGTGATATGATTCGAGACTGGATATTCCAGTACTTCAAATCTAGGTGGAATCCGACTCTTGGGGTTGACTCTCATATGTAGCTTTCTCTGCCTGTTATCAGAGTCACTGAACAGGAAAACTTGACCTTCACCCACTCTGTGTCCTACCTGGATGTGAGGGATGCTCTGTGGTCTCTAGGGGAGATAAGGCACCTGGTCTAGATGGCTTTCCCCCCTTCTTTTTCAGGAGGTATTGGACCATTGTTGGGGCCGAGGTGGTGGAGGCAGTTCAGGCAGCATTCCACTATGGCATCCCTACTGACTGGAAGAAAACTTTAGTTACTCTTATTCCAAAAAGAGCTGGAGCCTACTCTCCTTGTCACTTCAGACCAATCAGCCTTTGTACCATAATTTACAAAGTTTGTGCTAAAGTGTTGGTTGGCCGACTGCAACAGTTGATACCCCGTCTTATCAGCCATGAGCAAGGAGCTTTTGTCAGAGGTCGAGGTGTCACTGATAATATCCTTCTTGCTCAGGAAATATATGCATGATCTCAGGTGTGCCCCATCTCGAAGGAGCCTTATGGCTATTAAGCTCGATATGGAGCGCGCTTATGATCGGATGAGCTGGTTTTTTATTAGGCGGAGCCTTCACAAGTTTGGATTTTCTGACAGCTGGAGTAGGTGGATCATGAACTGTGTGGAGAGGCCTTCCTATGCTATCCTGGTGAATGGTACTGCAACAGATTTCTTTCCTTCGATGATTGGTCTCCGTCAAGGATGTCCTCTGTTCCCATACTTGTTCATATTATGTGCTGATGCTTTATCCTGGGCTCTGGGTGAGGAGGTTCAGCAGTCTCATTTGGTGCCATACCGGATTGCCCCAAGTGCCCAGCCTCTATCCCATCTTCTTTTTGCTGATGATTGTCTTCTAATCGGACGGGGTTCTCTTCAGAATGCTCGATCCTTTGCTTATGCTGTTGAATCTGTAGGAAGAAATAGTCTCCGAGGCATGCATATTTTTAAAAATTGATAACTATTATCATTGCGGAAATTAAAAGATTACATATTAATCTATCTAATATGCATCAAGATCATATCTTTGCCTATATATTCAGGGTCGTTTGATCTAAAATATGCATATAAAAACATCAAGATCATATCTTAATCTTCAAGATGACTAGTCACACTATAATCTTGTAGCCTGCCTTAAGATCTAGGGATCAAATCACTTACCTTAAGAACAGTAGGTAAATCCTTATTGCTCTGCAGTCGTTCAATCGTCCAGCCTCTAGTATCGTCCACGCGAAGCCCCGAATGATCAGATTTTTGGGAGTGCTAGCTCGTGGAAAAATAGCTTTGCTGATCTTGAATCCTCTCACTTGAATCTTCCTTCAAGATCCATCAGGCTTCCGCTAACACCAGAATCATCAGGATTTTCTATTCTAACATTTTAGAATTACAATCCACGATAGTTAGAATTACAATCCACGACAAATTGTGTATTATTGTTCTATTTTTTGTTCTGTGTTCTCTAGTGAGGGAATGCCCTCTATTCGAGAGGTTTGGATTCTGATCTGAATTTATTTGACTTAACCCACATAGATCATGGTCCAAGCCCAAATCAAATTTGGCTAGTCCTGAATCTATTTAAATTCAAATCAAGTCTAATTTCAAATCAATATTTGAAATTGACTTGTCCTTCTAATAGACTTAAACCAAATTGAATCTTATTCAATTGTACTTAACCCAATTGAGATAATTCAATCAATCAAATTGATTAATTAAATCATATACGATTCTCAATCGTTGATCAGTAAATAGATCATCCTAGGAAACTTCTATGCGTGTAACTCTCTAAGTTCGAACCTAAGCTGGTAGCATAAAAACAACTTTCTATACTAATCGATGTGCCCATCTAGCAATGGAACCCGACGTCCGGATAGGTCGAAGAGTTGCCGAGCAAACTCCAAGAACCCTAAGAAACAGTTACCGTATAATTCATCCTCTTGACCACAAATGCTAAGAATGGCTTAAGAGCCTGTCAACTCTAAATAGCAAATCCATAAAGTGATTTCAACTTTAGTGATCATGTGACTTTCACATGAAGTGCCTTGGCCAAGGTCTTGCTAAATTGAAATACAAGCATTTCTCCTTTTAATGGGATAGGTCAAATTCCATCTTGATCCTCAACTGACTAACACAAGTACTTGACTGTACCCAGTAACCTTTCGTAGCTGGATTAGAAATCCAGGTGGTCCGGCACCTAAGTACAATAAGTTGCTTGTAAGCCACTAGTTGTGATCTTTAGGTCTGAAGGATACTTATACCTATATCTTCTCGGATTAACTCTTGACAGCAGAGTATCCGGAAATGAGTCACGTTCGGTGAAATGTACTCCTACACTTTTACCTGTATGTCATACCAGTGTCTCTACACTCCTTGGTTAAGAGGATAACCAACAAATATGATATACAACGTCCTATAATTGATGTACTATGGCCCTGTCATAGTATATCATTTGGTCGTGAACTCTTTTAAGGACCTTCTAAGATAAATCCTCCTTTATCATGAGAAAGATCCTAAGGGCTTCATTACTTTCAGGAGTATTAAGAAGATGTTCTTGTAATGAATAAACTGCCAAATAACTTTTATTAATATATCAATTTATATACAATTTACATCAGCACAATCATCAAATGATTGGCTTTAGGATACAATTCCCAATAAACTCCCACTTAGCCTAAAGCCACTCATTACAGTATCTAATACCCATCTTCAACTTATAGTTGTCAAACTCCTTGATGCTGAGTGCTTTAGTAAATGGGTCACCTAGGTTTTCCTTTCCATCAATCTTCTGAAGATTTATGTCACCTCGGTCTACTATCTCTCGAATAAGATGAAACCGGCGCAGTATGTGCTTGGTGCGCTGATGTGCTCGTGGTTCCTTTGCTTGAGCTATGGCACCAGTGCTGTCACTGTATAACAGGACTGGTTCATCTATGGAAGGTGTCACTCCAAGCTCGGAGATGAACTTTTGCAGCCACACAGCTTCTTTCACAGCATCTGATGCAGCGATGTACTTGCCTCGCACACCGAATCTGCCACTGTATGTTGCTTGGAACTTTTTCAGCAAACAGCTCCACCATTTAGGATAAACATGAAACCCGATACACTTTTGCTATCATCATGATCTGATTGAAAACTGGAATCAGTATATCCAACAAGTTTCAAATCAGACTCTCCATAGACTAACCACTGGTCCTTAGTATTTCTCAAATACTTAAGGATTATCTTAACAACTTGCCAGTGTTTTTCTCCTGGATCAGATTGGTATCTACTCACTACTCCTAGTGAGTATGCCACATCTGGTCTTGTACATGTCATGGTGTACATAATCGATCCTACTGCCGAAGCATATGGAATTCGACTCATACGTTCTCTTTCATTAGGAGTTGTCGGACAATCCTTCTTAGAAAGATGAATTCCATGGCCTATCGGAAGATAGCCTTTCTTGAATTCTCCATGCTAAACCTCTTTAGCACTGTGTCAATGTACGTAGATTGGGATAAACCTAGCATCCTCTTAGATCTATCTCTATAGATCTTCATCCCTAGGATGTATGATGCTTCTCCCAGATCTTTCATGGAGAATTGTGATGATAACCATGTCTTTATTCCTTGTAATGCAGGGATATCATTTCCGATTAAGAGAATATCATCACATATAATACAAGAAATACAATAACAGAATCGTTAGCCCATTTATAAATGCAAGGTTCTTCTTTATTCTTAATAAAGCCATAAGATTTGATCACTTTATCAAATCGTATGTTCCAACTCCTTGATGCTTGCTTAAGTCCATAAATAGACTTCTGTAGCCTGCACACTTTAGACTCGTCTTCAGATATAAAACCTTCAGGCTGTATCATATACACCTGTTCTTCTAAATCACCATTTAGAAAAGCGGTTTTAACATCCATCTGCCAAATCTCATAATCGAAGTGTGCTGCTATAGCTAGCATAATCCGAATGGATTTCAGCATTGCCACAGGAGAAAACATTTCGTCATAGTCAATACCATAACGTTGACGATACCCCTTGGCAACCAGACGTGCTTTATAGGTCTCTACCTTTCCGTCTGCACCTCTTTTCCTCTTGAAAACCCATTTACACCCTATGGGTTTTATCCCTTCGGGTGGGTCAACTAATGTCCATACATTATTGTCCTTCATGGAATCAAGTTCGGATTTCATGGCATCAAGCCATTTATTAGAGTCAGTCCTTTGCATAGCATCCATATAGGTGATCGGATCCTCGTTGTTCTCATCGAGTTCAACAGGATCATCGTTCTGGACCAAGAAACCCAAGTATCTGTCCGGTTGATGTGGTACTCTACCAGATCGCCTTAATGGTGCATCTAAAATGGGTTTTGAGTTTGATCTAATCAACTCAGATTCTAGGGTTCACTGGTTTGTGTTGTTCCTTCTACTTGATGAACTTCCTCAAGTTCAACATTAGAGCTATTTGTTCCTTCACTAAGGAACTCCTTTTCAAGAAAAACTGCTCTATTACTAATGAACAACTTTTGTTCTTCAGTATTGTAGAAGTAATATCCTTTTGTTTCTTTCGGATAGCCGATGAAAAAACATTTGTCAGATTTGGGTTCAAGTTTGTCTGATTTTGCACGTTTCACATAAGCCGGACACCCCCAGACTCTCAGATAGGTAATAACCGGTTTATGTCCATACCACATCTCATGTGGAGTTTTAGAAACAGACTTACTTGGAACCTTATTAAGAATATGACAAGCTGATTCTAATGCGTATCCCCAAAATGATATTGGCAAGCTTGCAAAACCCATCATGGACCGAACCATGTCTAACAGAGTTCGATTCCTTCTTTCGACACACCGTTATGTTGCGGTGTTCCAGGAGGAGTCCATTGGGAGAGAATCCCATTCTCCTTTAAATATGTCACAAATTCATTGGAAAGGTATTCGCCTCCTCGATCTGATCGAAGGGTCTTAATACATTTTTCTGTTTGTTTTTCTACTTCTTTATGATATAGTTTGAACATTTCAAACGATTCAGATTTATGTCGCATAAGATAGACATAACCGAACCTAGAAAGGTCATCTGTAAAAGTAATGAAGTAGTAGTATCCACCTTTGGCACAAGTGCTCATTGGTCCACATACATCAGTATGTACTAGACCCAATAGCTCTTTGGCTCTTTCACCTTTTTCAGTAAAAGATGACTTGGTCATTTTACCAAGAAGACATGATTCACAGGTAGTTAATGATTCACAATCATCAACTCGAAGGATGCCCTCCTGAGTTAACCTGTTTAATCTGTTCTTATTGATATGACCCAGCCGATGGTGCCAAAGATAAATATCTGTGACATCAGTTGTTCTAGGGCGCTTACTTGATTGGTACACTACATTCACAGGCTGTGATAATATATAAATGCCATTAGATAAATGCCCAGTCATTACAGTGACTCCATTCATAATGATATTCAAAGTAACATCCTTTATTGAAATTTCATAATTATTTTTGGCCAGAAGGCCTACAGAAATTACGTTCAATAAGAACGTTGGGCAAAAATGACAATCATTTAGTATAATGACATTTCTATTGAAAACTATTTCAAGAACTCCTAATGCCAGTACTGGAACTAATCTTCCATCGCCGACATTTAGGAATCTTTCATTGTCCTCAAATCTTCTGGTGACCTGTAGTCCCTGCAATGAATTGCAAATGTTAAAAGGACTCCCGGTATCCAATACCCAGGTCTGATTATCATATATAGAAAAATTACAAGGTGTTATCATATAAATACCTTGTTGAGCAACATCTTGCTCCTTTTTCTTCTTTGGCCTGTTTGGATCAAGTGTGGCAATGTAAAGAGGACAGTTCCTCTTCCAGTGCCCTTGCATCTTGCAGTGAAAGCATTCAGCTTGACTTTTATCAACTTTCTTCTTCTGCATCTGACCCCTTATAGATGTCCTAGCATGTTGCACCCTTTTATTATTCTTTTTCTTCTTCCCTTTCCCAAAGGGTTTACGCCCTACCTTAGATCCTTCAACCACATTAACCAAACCCTTAGAGAGCTGGTTATCCTTCTCAAAGTTCTGTAACAACCCCAACAAACCGTGGTAGTTGACTGCAGGCTTTGTCATTCGAAAATGAGTAAGGAAAGGTCGGAAGGATGGAGGCAAGGAATTCAGGATCGCATCTTTTCCAACTGCTCATGTAAGGGAAAGCCGAGCTTGCTTAGGAGTTCTATCTTCTCGATCATGTACAAGAGATCCATCTCTCATTCGAGCATTGAAAATAGCACAACTAGTCTTGTGCCTTTCAACATCGTCGGGTGTGCCGAAAGATTCATTCAACGCTTGAATGATTTCTTCTGGCTGAGCATTCTCGAACCGGCGACCGAATTCATCGTTCATTGCTGCTAACATGATACAACGCACGCTAGTTCTATCATTGAGCCACTTCTGATAAGTGTCTCTCTCAGAACTTTGGGTGTTTGCATCAGGTATCTTTGGTGCAGGATTATTCAGAATATATAGAATCCTCTCATGCTCAAGGACGATCTTAAGTTTTCTGAACCAGCTATTGAAATTGGAACCATTCAATTTGTCACTATCCAATAGGGACCTTAATGATAAATTAGTGGCCATGTTCTGCATAAGGAAAAACTAAAGTTTATTAGTATATAAATTGATTCAGTCTAAAGACTTGGACTTTAGTCTAAAGATTCTTCCACTATTTTGTTCAAATTGGCAGCCTCTACACCCCAATTCGAAGAATTATTCTTAATTCTTTAGTGGGCACTAAGATCTACATAAACTACATACAGGCCCAAGTGAAGCTTGGCTAACCCATATGCATCTAAGAGTAGGTTCAAAACCAATTGTTTCCCAAACAATTCTTAGTGTTCAGTTTTGCCCCATGTACCTCTTCAGCAGGCATGAAGTGCCTCCACTGAAAGTTCTGGTTAGGTCCAACCATTAAATGATATAATCAGTGTAACCTATCAATAGACAACCAAGCCCGAGTGAAGCTCGGCTCACCTGACTGTTTATTTAATAGTTACGCTGACTTATCATATAATGAATGATAATTCCGATGGTTGACAAGCACCAGGCATGGAGTGCCTCCAATGATTATCAAGACATCGGACTCATTATCACCCACCTTAATGGGAGGCTATGATCTAGTTATCATATAACTATTTCATTTTAAGGACCTAATAATTTTAGAGGATTTTAATAATATGAAGATAAATTGACTAATCAAGTTCTCCCACTGAATCTATGAAATCGGTAGAATGAAACAAGATTAAGTCAGGTTAAGTGGCACCTAAATCAGTCATACTGATATCCTTACAGGCATGGGTCAACCCGAATCAGGTAAATGATCTGAATCATAAATGGTTCACCACAATGACCAGGTGAGAGAGATCGATGGGAGGGATATGCCATTAACTCGTTAAAGACGCATCAATACGAGTAGCTCCCAATTAAAAACCATTCGATCGTTGATCCTAGAGCAACTTGCCATCCCACCTTGACATCATATGGTTAACCAATTCTGATTTGACCATCTAATAGATTCATGCTCAACCACGGAGCCTAATCTACTTCCATTTGGTTTAATCAAAGAGAAGGACTTGATCAACTACAACTATTGTTTGATTTAGAGCATTCTTAACCTAATCTAATTAGATTTGAACAAATACTCTTTTAGTCCAGTTGATTTAAACCTTAGAGTCTAACCCTTTATGGACCCGATTTAGCTAACCCAAATGATTAAATATATTTCATGTTAACATGTCATATATTTCAATCAAGCATAATGTTACTACTCATAATTCCTATATTTAGATCATATCTAAAAAAAAAATTATGAACTAATATTTGACATTCAAATAAAACTCTCATAAATATTTGTATGTTTTATAACATAGACATCATGCCATCATATATCATATCTATGTTTTATACTAAACATGCAAATATTATGGTTTTATACAACATCAATATGTATCAAATATAAAATATCTTTTGAGAGTGTGTGTAATCTATGTTTTGATGCCAAAGCACAATTTAAATTTTCTTTAAACAAAGTATCAACGATAAAATAATCACACGGCCTTGTGATTGAATGGGTAATTTAGATTTTTAATCCGCCTGTGACCATATGGCCTTGTGATAAGTTTTAGCCATAATTACATAATTAAGGAGAATATTAATTTACATGCAATAAATTAGATCATTAACGAAACCATGGCTCTGATACCATTTGTAGGGAGAAATAGTCTCCGAGGCATGCATATTTTAAAAATTGATAACTATTATCATTGCAGAAATTAAAAGATTACATATTAATCTATCTAATATGCATCAAGATCATATCTTTGCCTATATATTCAGGGTCGTTTGATCTAAAATATGCATATAAAAATATCAAGATCATATCTTGATCTTCAAGATGACTAGTCACACTATTATCTTGAAGCCTGCCTTAAGATCTAGGGATCAAATCACTTACCTTAAGAACAGTAGGTAAATCCTTATTGCTCTGCAGCCGTTCAATCGTCCGGCCTCTAGTATCGTCCATGCGAAGCCCCGAATGATCAGATTTTCGGAGTGCTAGCTCACGGAAAAATAGCTTTGCTGATCTTGAATCCTCTCACTTGAATCTTCCTTCAAGATCCACCAGGCTTCCGCTAACACCAGAATCACCAGGATTTTCTATTCTAACATTTTAGAATTACAATCCATGACAATTTAGAATTACAATCCACGACAAATCATGTATTGTTGTTCTATTTTTTATTTTGTGTTCTCTGGTGAGGGAATGCCCTCTATTTATAGTCTAGATTTAGCCTTGACATTTAATTATGACATTTAAGAATGACAAAAGCGAAGAGACGCCGAAGGCGCGACGCTTGATTTAATTCCGATGTTTGGAGAAAACCAAGGAGTCACGGCGTTTGGTTTAGTTCCGTCGTTCGGAGAAAACCAAAGAGACGAGGGATAAATCCGACGTTCGGTAAATAAATGTCATGCATTAAATTCTATCTCATGAGATGAGATTTTAGCCATCTCATCATATGAGATCCATATTCGAGAGGTTTGGATTCTGATCTGAATTTATTTGACTTAACCCACATAGATCATGGTCCAAGCCCAAATCAAATTTGGCTAGTCCTGAATCTATTTAAATTCAAATCAAGTCTAATTTCAAATCAATATTTGAAATTGACTTGTCCTTCTAATAGACTTAAACCAAATTGAATCTTATTCAATTGTACTTAACCCAATTGAGATAATTCAATCAATCAAATTGATTAATTAAATCATATACGATTCTCAATCGTTGATCAGCAAATAGATCATCCTAGGAAACTTCTATGCGTGTGACTCTCTAGGTTCGAACCTAAGCCGGTAGCATAGAAACAACTTTCTATACTAATCGATGTGCCCATCTAGCAATGGAACCCGATGTCCGGATAGGTCGAAGAGTTGCCGAGCAAACTCCAAGAACCCTAAGAAATAGTTACCGTATAATTCATCCTCTTGACCACAAATGCTAAGGATGGCTTAAGAGCCTGTCAACTCTAAATAGCAAATCCATAAAGTGATTTCAACTTTAGTGATCATGTGACTTTCACATGAAGTGCCTTGGCCAAGGTCTTGCTAAATTGAAACACAACATTTCTTCTTTTAATGGGATAGGTCAAATTCCATCTTGATCCACAACTGACTACCACAAGTACTTGACTGCACCCAGTAACCTTTCGTAGCTGGATTAGAAATCCAGGTGGTCCGGCACCTAAGTACAATGAGTTGCTTGTAAGCCACTGGTTGTGATCTTCAGGTCTGAAGGATACTTATACCTATATCTTCTCGGATTAACTCTTGACAGCAGAGTATCCAGAAATGAGTCACATTCGGTGAAATGTACTCCTACACTTTCACCTGTATGTCATACCAGTGTCTCTATACTCCTTGGTTAAGAGGATAACCAACAAATATGATATACAACGTCCTATAATTGATAGTACTATGGCCCTGTCATAGTATATCATTTGGTCACGAACTCTTTTAAGGACCTTCTAAGATAAATCCTCCTTTATCGTGAGGAAGATCCTAAGGGCTTCATTACTTTCAGGAGTATTAAGAAGATGTTCTTGTAATGAATAAACTGCCAAATAACTTTTATTAATATATCAATTTATATACAATTTACATCAGCACAATCATCAAATGATTGGCTTTAGGATACAATTTCCAACAGAATCCTATTGTCGGGAGTCAGGCCAGATTATAAATTTATAGAAATCTTCTGTTATCTTTAGTCCAAAAATAAAATCAAGATCTAAGTTGGAAATCTTAACCACCTTGGGAATTTCGGAGCAGCAGGGGATTTTGACCTATCTCGGTGTTCCTATGACTGGTGGTCGACTGTGGATGTTGGAGGTTCAGCCAATGGTACAAAGAGTCCATGATCGCCTGGAGGGATATCATGCTACCACACTATTTATGATGGGCAGGGTCATTCTTATCAGATCTGTGCTCAGCTCTATTCTTGTCTACCTTCTGGCTAATACCATGATTCCCAGATCTTGCCTAAGGAAGTTGGAACAGATATTTCGTAATTTTCTATGGAGGCATAGACAGGATAGACAGGGTATCCATCTTCTGGACTGGGATACCATTTGTCACCCTACCAGAGAGGGCGGTCTCGGGATCCAATCCCTTGTAGCAAGGAGGGAAGCTCTAATTGTCAGGCATGCTGCGAGATATATTCTTCAGCCCAGCTGTTTGTGGAGCAGATTGATGAGGTCACGATACGGTGTTTGGAGTCAGGGAGCTTAAATTCAGTTAATCAGGGGTTGCTCCTTCATTTGGAAGGAAATCTGTGCCCGTGCTCCTATTGCAATGGCCCATGTTAGATGCTTAGTTGGTAACGGTACCACTATTGATGTTATTCAGGATGCCTAGATCTCGCCGATCCCCTTATCAAGGTGGCCGACCTATGTTAATATTGAAGCTGCTGACAACCTCAGAGTCCATGATCTGTTAAGGGAAGATGGTAGGACCTAGCGAACCCATGATCTCTCTCGGTTGTTTGGGTCCCAGCTGATTGCCCGGATCCTCGCTGTTCCAATTCCTCTTTACCGGGAGCGTGATCTTAGGGTTTGGGGTCCCTCGTGCTCTCCCAAACCACCTTCGTGCTCCCTATATAACCTATGTAGGGGACACTTTGACACCACTTTTGGGGCAGCTTGGATTTGGAGACTCTCGATCCATCCGAGGGTACATCTCTTTTTGTGGAAAATGGCCTAGAATCATCTCCCGACAAAGGCTCTACTCAGTCGGAGAGGCATGGACATTGAGGGGTCTTTCCCTTTTTGTGGGGCTTATCAAGAGACGACTGAGCATTCTATTTTGAGCTGCCCTAGGGCGAGACAGATTTGGAGGACTGCTAGGAGCTGGCCTTGGGATGATGATGGTAATGCCGGGCTGCATTCCTTTCTCCGGTTCATCCACCTGAGTTCGGATCATGATGCCTGTTTAGCTGCCTATATTGCATATCAGGTCTGGTTGGCTAGGAATGCACTGATCTTTGAGGCAGAGGATACCCTGATCCACCGTATTATTCTTCGTGCCAGATGTTTACTGTCCGAGTACCGGCGATTTGATGCTACCATTCACTTGACTACCCTAGGATCCTGGGCATCCCTTGCTGCTCTGGCAGCGGCCCAACGAGCAATTTCTATATCCTGGGAGCCCCCCCTATTGGGTTTGTCAAGGTAAATTTTGATGGCAGCGTTCGCGGCACCATTGGTGGAGTAGGGTATGTTATTCGTTCTGCGGATGGGAGTCTTTTGGCGGCTGGTGGGATCTTCCTTCAGGACTGCTCTGTTTCAGAAGCTGAGCTCAGAGCTGCATGGGCGGGTATTGTCAGTGCGACCCAGCAGTTACGGGCTCAGAGGATCCTCATTGAGGAGGACTCTGCTACCATCATTGCTTGGATCCAGGGTAGAGCGGCTCGCGAGGATGTGCATCCGCTGCTTTGCGATTGTTGGCAGCTACTACAGGACCCAACGGTAACTATAGTCCGTCATGTGTATAGGGAGGCAAACTCTGCAGCGGACTGGGTGGCCTCCTATGCTGCACAGCATTCCATTGATTGGATCTGGTCTCATGATGATAGGATTTCACCCTCTCTATATGTATCTTTATCTTGACCTTATGGGCCGTCCTCGCGTTCAAGTGGTGTGGCTGTCCGTCTGTATCAAAAAAAAAAAAAAAAGTATGACCAATAGCGATGATAGCTTCACTCAAGATCCATCATATATACCAAGTATTAATTAGTACTCATATCTATGTCGAACTGATGCATGCATAGCTTATCGAATGGGTGCATGGTATGTTTATGAAATGGATCAGAAAGCTTCACTCACGTCGTCCACTGCACTGAGCTAAATCAGTTGGTTCAATTCAATATGGTTTGATATGCTAATATCCAGGAGGGTTCAGATTAGTTTACCTTTTATACCAAATCAGAAAATTAAATCGTTTTGATTACAAACTAGTTCAGCTATGTGCTCGAACCATCCGATTTAGGAAGGTTTTGCTAACCCCGGCTTTAATTCCAATAATCTTGTCACAAATTTTTTTTTTTTTAAAAAGGGTTTCTACTACAAACGTACGTATTCTTATTTCTCAAACGGTTGGAACGAGTCCATATATAGCTGGAATGTAATTAAGCTGAGCTTCATCCATATGGAAAACTTTTATCTGGGGAAGTTTTTATCCGCATAAGCTCGTATAAAGTAAATAAAGTATCCTAGCTTTTTCGCTCAGGGAGACTTCCCCTGTTGCTTAGATTCTTCTCTCTTCCCGTTATTGCCAGCATTCTCACCTGCGGTAACTTCATCAAGGCATCCAAGTGGCAACTGCCGCACCTCTTTGACCAAGGATACAGTGAATATTTTGAGTACTTTCTTACAGATAGCTTTGCCGGGGATGCCTAACGTACGTGTCAAGCTTTTCAAGCAGGTGCCCTCCTTCGATCGGCAAGGAAATATACGGCATGCCGCAGCGATCGTCACAGCATTTTTTGTTTACCATGACTTTTGTGCATGGCTACTTTGACCGACAAAGCTCATGCGTTTTTTTTTATTAAAATCAAATGATCCTATTAGTCTAATGAGAACCAATTATGATACATCAGAAAATAAAATTTATTTTAATATAATAGGGCAAAGATTATCCTACTTTCAAATTTAAAATGCGAAATGATAGACCATCGTAGCTGTCATCCAATCCATCGCAGCATTAATTTTTAGTAAACATGATGGATCTGAACTGTGTGAACTTTCCAAAAGATACATCAGATATCATGGAGTAAGGAGTTGCTTGGAGATAATCATAGTAATCCTGTCGAATCCATCGAATGACAATAATAGAGTCCCTTTCAATAAAAAGATGATGAGCATTTAGGATCCGAGTGGGGAACGATATACCTGTCCAAGCTGCATAAAGCTCAGTCATAAAAACTAAGGAGTCAAGAAAATCGAAGTCATCCATCGTCAACATAGCTCCATCAGTTTTACGGATAATAAATGCTGAGTTAGCATTTTTTTCGAACACTCTCATAAAAATTAATTTTAATAAATTCCGAAAGAGCTTCTTGTAGGACTTAATTTAAATATATTGATCACGATATCAAATACGTGGAAATACGGTATCAATATATTTATCATGCAAGTTAAGATCGATAAATACCTCCAGCCATTATTATTAATTTTCTTTCCGTTGAGGGTAAGGAATTCGATCTTCCTTGAATCAGATGCACGAGATCTTGATCTTCCTTCTCTCTAGGGATCTTGATCTTCCTCTCTCGACGGATCTTGATTGATCTTCCTCCTCCTCTTGATGGATCTTGATTGATCTTCCTCCTCTCGATGGATCTTGATTGAGTTCTTCCAATCAATGAGCCATCGCACTCTGATGGTGTATGCCCTCAGGATGTGCTCTTGATTAGGGACACAATGCCTCCGCTTATTTTGGTTTTTCTTTCGATAACCTTGTTGAAAGCCTTAGGAAGGGTTCCCTATTTATACTCAAATCCCTTCACCGCCTGCTCCCATCAAGCAGGCGTTCAACATTTAAGGAGGGGCCGTTATCACTTATTAATTAGTGAAACGATAGTAATAAAATTAGGACCATTGAAAGCGACGGGTTATGACATTCTCTCACTTGGTCCGTATATTTTATCAACACTGAACAAGAAACTAAATACATGAATCATAGCGATAGGTCCTCTATAATTGAGTATTATCTTCTATGTATTACAATGCATTCAATTTCTTTACCACTATTCCAAATGTGACAACATAACATAATGAATAAACCATATGTTTATTCAGAGTCCAAAAGAAAAGTTTGTCATTTCTCAAAAAATAACGTGTACACCTGAATGAGAAATAAATAAATAATTAAAATAAGAGTTTCTTTGTACAAATTGTTATCCATACAATTATATCATGAAACCAACTCCCATTCTTATTACATGATCCTTAAAATTTTTAATTGGCATGCCTTTAGTCAAAGGATCAGCTATCATCAATTCAGTGCTAACATGTTCTATGACCACTTTATTTTCTTTAACACGTTCTCTTATGGCTAAATACTTAATGTCGCTATGTTTACTTCGACTACCACTCTTATGGTTTTTAGCCAAAAATACAGCAGCTGAATTGTCACAGTACAGTTTAATTGGCCTAGCAATAGAGTCAACAATTCTAAGCCCTGAGATGAAACTCTTCAACCATACACCTTGCGATGTAGCCTCAAAACAAGCAACGAACTCCGCTTCCATAGTAGAGGTAGCAGTCAAAGTCTGCTTTGCACTCCTCCATGATATGGCTCCACCAGCTAACATAAATATAAATCCTGATGTTGATTTCCGAGAATCAACGCAGCCAGCAAAGTCCGAATCTGAGTAGCCCTCTATCTCCAAATGATCAATTTGTCTATACATGAGCATGTAGTCCTTGGTCCCTTGAGATACCTCATGACCTTTTTAGTAACTCTCCAGTGGTCTAAACCTGGATTACTCTGATATCTTCCTAACATTCCTACTGCAAATGCAATGTCAGGTCTTGTGCAAACCTGAGCATACATTAGGCTTCCAACAGCTGAAGCATATGGAATGTTGTGCATCTGTTCCCGTTCAAGTTTATTTTTAGGGCACTGGTTCAAAGCGAACTTGTCATCCTTCACAATAGGTGCAACACTTGGTGAACAATTTTTCATCTGAAATCTCTCCAAGACTTTATTGATATAAGTTTCTTGAGATAATCCCAAAATGCCTCGAGATCTTTCTCTATGGATCTTAATGCCAATGACATAAGATGCCTCACTCATATCTTTCATATCAAAATTTTTGGAGAGAAATTGTTTCACCTCATATAGCAACCCTTTATCATTGGTTGCAAGTAGAATGTCATCCACATATAGGACCAAGAAATAAATTTTCTCCCACTAACCTTCTGGTATATACATTGATCCATGATGTTCTCTTCAAAACCAAAGGAAGAGATCACATCATGAAATTTTAAATACCACTGACGTGAGGCTTGTTTCAATCCATATATGGATTTCTTAAGCTTGCAAACCAAATGCTCACCATCACCAGAGGAAAATCCTTCAGGCTGTTTCATGTAAACCTCTTCCTCTAGATCTCCATTAAGGAATGCGGTCTTCACATCCATTTGATGTAACTCAAAATCAAAATGAGCTACCAATGCCATAATTATTCGGAAGAATCTTTCTTGGATACAGGAGAAAATGTCTCCATGTAGTCGATTCCTTCCCTCTGAGTGAATCCTTTGGCAACGAGTCTTGCTTTATATCTCTCAATGTTGCCTTGTGAGTCTTTCTTTATTTTGAAGATCCATCTACATCCAATGGCTTTTACACCATCAGGCAACTCAACAAGATCCCAGACTCGATTAGATGCCATAGATTCCATCTCGTCCTTCATGGCATTGAACCACAAGTTTGATTCCTTAGAACTCATGGCTTGTGAAAACGTTTCAGGATCATTTTCGGCTCCAATGTTATAGTCAGATTCATGTAGATACACAACATAATCACTAGGAATTGCTGATTTCTTTATTCTAGTTGATCTTCTTAATGTTGTGTCAATGACCTCTTGAGGAGTATCTTGCACAACTGATTGTTGATGAACAACATGATCTTCTAGATTACCATCAGCTTGTGAAATCTCAATGACTGGTTGTTGGGCACTTAATTGAGTTTGAGGAGTGCTATAAATAACAACCAATCCCTCACTTGAAGTGGAAGCTGGAATAACTGAATGATCTTTCTCAGAAGAAGCCAAATACTGAGATTGATCACTCCCACTGATCAAGTCATTCTCAAGAAATTTTGCATTTCTTGATTCCACAATCCTAGTGCTGTGAGATGGACAATAAAATCTATAACCCTTGGACTTCTCAGCATATCCAATAAAGTATCCACTAATAGTCCTTGGGTCTAGTTTCTTTTCTTGTGGATTATAGACTCTTACTTCAGATGGGCATCCCCAAACACGTATATGTTGCAAACTTGGTTTCCAACCTTTAAATAACTCAAATGGCGTTTTGGAAACAGCCTTGGTTGGAACCCGATTCAATATATACGCAGCAGTTTTAAGAGCTTCAGTCCACAAGGATTTAGGTAAGTTGGAGCTGACAATCATGCTCCTTACCATGTCCAATAATGTCCGGTTTCTCCTTTCAGCTACACCGTTTTGGTCAGGAGACCCTGGCATGGTGTATTGTGCAACAATTCCATTTTCTTCAAGAAACGAGCAAACGGACCAGGTGCTTGTCCATTCTCAGTGTATCTACCATAATATTCTCCACCTCTATCTGACCTCACGATTTTAATTTGCTTGCCGCATTGTTTCTCTACTTCTGCCTTAAATACCTTAAAGGCATCTAATGCTTCGTTCTTATTATGAAGTAGGTAGAGATACATATATCGTGAATAGTCATCAATAAATGAGATGAAGTATCTCTGACCATACGAATCCATATCTGGGCTACAGATATCCGTATGTATGATCTCCAGTATTTCGAACTTCTCTTGGCATCTTTCTTGGACTTGTTGGTTTGCTTTCCCTTTATGCAGTCCACACAAGTGCCAAAATCAGTAAAATCAAGAGTATCAAGTACTCCATCTTTTACTAATCTTTTAATTCTCTCAATGGAGATATGACCTAATCTCCGATGCCACAAAATAGAGGAATTCTCATTTATAACACATCTTTTCATACCAGTTTGGGCGTGCATCACATTATAGGTGGTATTATTTTTCAAATTAATTTGGAAAAGATTGTCTGACAATGTACCATTCCCAATAAGCTTAGATTTATAAAATAAATCAACAGAGCTTTTATTAAAATTAAAGGAGTATCCTACTGGTACAAGCCTTGACACTGAAATCAAATTTCTAGAGAAACTTGGAATATAAAATGTCTTTTCCAAATCCAAAACAAAACCAGAATGTAAAATAAGTCTGCACGTCCCAATTGCTTCCACATGTGAACCCATCTTGTTTCCTGAATAGATGCTTTGTTCACTTCCCAATGGTTTCCTTTGATTTAGAAAACCCTGCAAGGTATTTGAAACATGGATTGTAGAACCAGAATCAATCCACCATGTGTTATGACATATAACCAAATTGGATTCATGACATACGAATGAGGTTAGAGTACCTTTCTTGTCAAGCCAAGCTTTGAATTTGAGACAATCTTTCTTTATATGCCCTTTCTTCTTGCAAAAGAAGCACTTGGACTCCTTCTTGTCTTCTGTATGGATGGATACTTTACCCTTTCCTTTGCGTTTGGCTTTGGGAGCTTTAGTCTTTCTCTGAGTGACTAAATGTGCACTTTCTTCCATTTCTAAAATCAGCCTCCCTTCCTCTTGAACACACATGGTCAGAAGTTCATTAATTGACCATTTGTCCTTATGTGTGTTGTAAGATATTTTGAAGGGACTATACTGCTGTGGGAGTGAGCTCAAAATAAAGTGCACCAAGAAAGATTCTGACATCTCAACCTCTAGGGATTTCAACTGAGCCGCAATGTCCCTCATCTTCATGATGTGCTCACGCACACCTCCAACCGTAGTGAGCTTCATTGATGATAATTTTGTCATTAGGGTGCTAGCCAGTGCCTTATCTGAAGACTCAAATTGTGCATCAATAGCCTTCAGAAGTTCCTTGACATTTTTGCACTCAGGAATTGAACCACGTATACTAGCAGAAATTTTAGTACGTATGAACATCATACTGAGGCGATTGGACCGTTCCCATCGTTCATACGCAGCAATCTCAGCCTGAGTGCTAGTAGATGTAACTGAATGTGGTTCATCCTTCCTGATAGCATAGTCAATATCCATGCACCCTAATTGAAGAAGAATTCTCTCCTTCCATAATTTATAATTATCACCACTTAAATCGGGAACGTCACATTTCATATCAGAAATATTAACAGGCAAAATAGCTGCATAAAAATAAAATCATGTTCATGTAATTGAATTTGAGGCATATAACTTGATGTCATATTTTACCAATGTAAACATGCAATAACATGAATCAATAACATACAATAACTACCTGTGGGCTAAGTTATTATACTCAAATAGACTCATTAACTTAATGATGTGACTAACAAATTATATTCCTTTCTTAATTCCTATGGGTAATTAAGAAAATAATTTGTTATCGCATCCTAATTAATTATATTAGTGCAATAAAAATTCCTGTGGGATAAGATTCATTACATTAATATAATTAGTCACAATTAATGTCATCTAACCTTATGTGATCTTTGCAACTCAATATATAATTTTGATTAATCAAAGATGCTGTGGCTACTCCTCAATTAATCAAAATCATATTGATCACATGACACTGAATTCCATTATATGCATATAGATTAACCAATTTAGCATGATTATTAGGTAGTGATCTTAATCAACGTAACATTTCCAAATCAAGATCTGAGTTAGTCAAATTGGCCAGGCCAGTGAAAGAGAAGTGGGGGTCCCCCGTTGCTTTCCTTAGGTCAGTCAACGGAACCAATTAAGTAACCACAATCTCTTTACCTTTCTAGACACCAACTGACCAATCAGACCTTGAAAGGATTTGCACTGTGATTTTCACACTACCACCAAATTCATGCATAGAATAAATCTAGTATGCAGAACAGGAGACAACATTTCAATTATCTATTTAATGAATTTTGAAATTATCATCTTAAGAAAAATTTTTGTTAATTAAAACACGTCCGGCCGTAGCTCATTATTCCCTTGGGCCAGTCTATGCAAAACACGTAGGCATAGAGACTCAGGAGGCGTATTTTAATACAAAAATTTAAACTTAAGAAACAAATGATAAAAAACAAATCATGTCACATGATTTAATAAAACATTAAACAGATAATAAATGCATTTAAAATTCACCAATCCAGATTTTAAATCCCGTGAGAGAACGGAAAGACCATAAGCCAGAAAATCGAAACCGAAACAGGCCACGTTTTCTCTCCTTTTGATATGTCACCGCATGTGGTTATGGAAGCCACGTTTTCCTTTGTTTACTTTTTCTTTCGTTAATGCTACGTTTCTTTTCTCTTCTTTCTTTAATGCTATCTCTTTAATACTAAAAAGAAATCCGGGAAACCTTTAATGCCAGAAAGAAATCTTTAATAGAAAAGGAAAAGGCCACGTTTTGTTTCCGCAAAAATTGGAATCTGATATAGGTTTAATGGTTTCTACTCAATTCCGTGAACAAAAATCAAACTGAGCAAAAAATCAAAACCTGAGATCCGAAAAACTGAAAACGGAAAACACGCGGCATAAATTGCTTGAAAAGAGAAACTTTGGCAGAGGTTTAAATGGCTCTGATACCAAATATAAGACTTAATTTAAATATATTGATCACGATATCAAATATGCAGAAATATGGTATCAATATATTTATCATGCAAGTTAAGATCGATAAATACCTTCAGCATTATTATTAATTTTCTTTCCAATGAGGGTAAGGAATTCGATCTTCCTTGAATTTCTCCTCTCGATGGATCTTGATTGATCTTCCTCTCCTCTCGATGATCTTGATTGATCTTCTTCTTTCCGATGGATCTTGATTGAGTTCTTCCACTCGATGGATCTTGATTGAGTTCTTCCAATCAATGAGCTATCGCACTCTGATAGTGTATGCCCTCAGGATGTGCTCTTGATCAGGGACTCAATGCCTCCGCTTTTTTGGTTTTTCTTTCGATAACCTTGTTGAAAGCCTTTCTATTTATACTCAAATCTCTTTACCGCCTGCTCCCATCAAGCACATTTAAGGAGGGGGCCATTATCACTTATTAATTAGTGAAACGATAGTAATAAAATTAGGACAAGCTATGAGTTATTACACTTCTAAGATATGAAAACCAAGCTCATGCGTTGCTCGGCTGTATATCTTACTACCAAGGGCCCACCCGCCATAACGACAAAGAAAGGTGACTTCATTTTGCTCGTCTTTTGCTTTAAGGAATGAGGAGAAGAGACGAGTTTAGAGGGAATTCCAAGCACAGAGAATGTAGGGGGGGAGTCGCGGATCTGTCTCCGATATTCTATAGACATCAACAAAAAAAAGTTGATGGTAATACCTAGAAGAACTAGGAAAAAGAACTCTAGCTAGGACTGGAAATCTTTGCCCCATTTCAACTTTAATCAGCGACAAAGGGTTTGGTGGGGCCAATCTACTTTGAAACCATTTAACAGGGAAAACAGGAATGAAGGTCAATCCATGTCGAATTATTGTCTTCATCTCCCAATCCATGTGTCATGTATTGCATGATTTGGTAGCCAGCTGGTATCCGGATGGCCAGAAGCCATCTTCATTATATGGGGTGTACATGGCTCAGATTAATAGAGTTTAAATTATGCACCTCATGAGACATATCCAGAATGGACGTAAAACACACCCAAAAGATGAAATTATAGTTAATAATGGGAGCTGCTCGATCCCTCGATCTTGTTGTATGGAAGCTAAGCCTCAGATCATGTCAAGTGGGTTATGCCAAATTGCCAAGAGAGGATAATTAGTCGTCATTTGGGATTCCTAGGTTATGCCAAATGGTCTCAGGTCGCGTAAATTTTTTAGCAAATTGTTTGGTATATGCAAGATTCCTACCTTTGAAGTACTGCACAAATTATATTATTTTCAAAAATTTCGTTTGCCATTTAATTTTTAGAATATAAAACTAACAAAAGTATAGATGTTCAATTTTGATTTACGTGAATAAATAATTACCATAAAATTACCAAGATTAAACTATATATAAACCTGAAGTCTCTGTGAATTTGAAGTCGTTCACATACTATACGTCGTCTTACTTGTTATTACCTCTCCCTTTTACGTACTTGCATGCAGTTCATTGGAGATCCAATTTGGGCTGCCTTGTAAGGGTATAGCACATGGTGAACACCATGCGTACAATATTGACGACTGTGGTTTATTAGCTCATACATCTATCTCACATAAAAGTAGTCACGTTATTGTTTTCTATTTTACAGTCCTTATCAAAGAGAGAGAATTCATCGTGATAGACTTTGTCCTTAAACATTTCTACAGTCGCATGAATTGGTAACTTCATGATATTTACGCATTTTTAAAATTCCACCCAACTTACGTTCATGAAAAATATTCAAAAGCTTTCGGGTTTCTGTAGTTTTCCTTGCGTCCCATATTTCATGCGGTTGGGTGGCTGCTACCATATGTTGACTTTACTCGCTTCAGCTCCATAAACAAAGGAGAAGACCGAAGAGGGGAGCAAGGTCAAACCGCTGACACTGCAGCGGCCCTACCCAGCCTCGCAACCTCGCCGTGCGTACAGTACCGACCGCATAGACTTTCATGAAGCTTAAAGCAAAAGGACAGCCTTGTAATGCTCTTGTAAATTTTCTTTTAATTTTTAAATTTAAAGTTTCCCATATTGAAACCATGCTCCTGGATGACTAAGAAACTTGATTCACGAGAATGCCTTTGATGATTTTTTTTTTTTTATTTTTTGATACAGACGAATGATTACATTATTTTAGAGTGAGCCAAATCTGATATATCAGAATATAAAATTTATGTTAGAACAAGCAGACACGAATTTCTTAGCTTTCAATTTTAAAAATTCGAATGATAAGCCACTTTGGCGATGATCCAATCAGCCGCAATATTAGCTTCTCTATAGATGTGTCCGTAGAAAAGAATAAATATCATAGATTAAGAAAATAATAGGCAAATGATTGTATTGATCCTGATAAAGTTAATGAATTACTGTAATAATATCCCCTTAATAATAAGACAATGGGTACTTTGGTGTTTTTTTATTTGGCTGCGCCTTTGGTGATCTTTTATTTGGTGCTTCGAGTGGAAGCAAAGGGCAGGTTGTTAGAATGCTGAGCTCACCACTGCTTTCTTCCTCTCGCCACCATTCATTGTCCCATCTCCTTTGAAAGGGTTGGTGCGGTAGTTTTGCTGTGGATTTATTCATTAAAAATATAGAGAAGGAGAAATAATAAAGGATGCAAGAGAGAAGCTGATACCATGATGTGCTAATTGTAAGCATCCCTGTCAAGGAGTTTGGTTTGCGGTCTGCTCTATTATCGTACGTTGAAAACGGGCCATAAGCAAATGCATTGCAGGAAAAAAAAAAAAAAAGCGAAGCAGTGGATGGCTTCTTTATTCCTTTATTTCAGAGTAGTTTTGAGTATATACCTGGACGAGGCGATTTTGTTGTCAATTAATCTGACGCTACAATTTTGCATTGTTATTTAGCACTTGTTTCACCAACTGATCCACATGATATACACTAATGAGATTTGGTTAAGAAGACTGGTGCTGACTAATATTAAGGCTCCACCCTTCAATAGATAAGTTTCATATGAAAAAGTTTGTTGGCTTTACCCCTAGCTAACTTACCTATCTTCTCTTAATTTGGTCAAAAGAAATCAGATAGATAAATTAAATTTTTATAGGCATAATTTATTTGTTAAATAGAAGAAAATACTTGTTAAACCAGTTGGTTGGTTTCCTATCGATCAAGTAACATATTTTTTTATATTTTAAATATCTTTACTCTATATTATGATCTTTATTTGCTCTTTTTATTTGCAACAAATTTTAACTTAGTATCATGGTAATTTTCATATGCTTTTTTCGCAAAAGATCAACATGTGCCGAAAAGTTTAAGAAATTTTTGCTCACTTTATTTTTTTTCTATTTTTTTATTTCATTAATTTTTTTGGTTCTCTTATCTTGACCTCACATTTTATTCATTTTTTAATGTCCCTGTAAAATAAAGAACGGAGTCAAAAGGCGATCTTCCTTCTCAAATCTTATATCCTTCACCCAATCTCCATTCTAATCAATTTTTTTATTTCATTAATATTTTTTCTTCTTCAAGTTTAACATTTTTACTTTCATTGTAGTTTTTGATAATATTTAATAAAGATAAAATCAAGATGTTGATAATTTGCCTTCCCTTCCTCACCCTTCTGGTTGCCCTCCTACTACTTCAAAGAAGCATAGGAGAGATATTATATGATGTTAAGCTTTACTCTTCACTAGCCTTTGTTTAGATTAGGAATGTAATCAATATTTTATGAAATGATTTAGTATTATTATATAATTAGTGAACAATAATTACTAGCTATTTTTATTTAAAAATTTAAAATTTATAAATGATTGATATGTTATTTAAAAGTGCGATGGTAAGTATAGTTTAGTATGAAAAAGTTGAGCAAATATGTAGTATATAATTAATATGTATAAATAGAAATATAAAAATATTATAAAAAATGAATACATCTTAGTAATATTTTTTTTTAATCCAAGTACTGCCTGAGTAACACTTTCTCAGAAAATATAAATTTTTAAATAATTTTGATACTTCATGTATAAGCTCTAATTATTTTTATGTTTTCATACATGGTATGTCTACTGTTCACATGATATGCATGGTTAGGACGTTACATTATAACTCAAACAATATGGGAAACTCCGAGACAGATTGCCGTGTAATAAGATCATCGCTTGGCATTCGTTGCCATCAGCCATGGTTTATATATAAGCTTCAAGAGTTATATGAGAGTGAGGCCATCGCCATTACATTTAGTTAGTAAAATGTCCTCTCGATAGTCGATATATGTGTATTATTGTACCGAGAGAATTTAATTGACCAAAATCACCTAAGCTGGCCTCCAGCTTGGCAGAAAAAGATGGGGTGCTATAATTAATTAGGTTGTTGGCTCTAATCCTCTTTCTATTGGCCAAGCAATATATTATTGTTAAATCCCCTTTCTTCAATAGCCAACTGCTCTGGATTATCTTACCATCACTTGGTTTGATTGATGTAATGAGAGCTAGCTTTCTTCATGAGGTAGTATATATTAAGACATTAAAACATGTTCTTCCTTTGAAAAAGGAATGAAAAAGGCGCGTTCTTCTTCCATAATGTATGGAAGAAATTTGAAAGGATTATATCCAAGGTTATAGCCTTTTATGGCTCAAGCATTGTTTTTGTCAACTTGTCTGAACTTATTTTTGGTGTCTTAGGCGCATATTATCAATGTATATCAAAATCTAAATGCAAGCATCATCTAGAGTGGTTATAATTAAAGTTTCCTCAGCAAACAATGATTTGCAACAACCATTCATCCTAGCAAAATTCTCATGAAAAATCTAAACGCAAATCTATATATATAATTATACTCAATTGTTAAATCAAGATGCTATGCTAGGTTAATTTATCAAAATGTATCTGCACTCCTCAGAAGATGGATATTCATTAGATGCTTCAACTAAGGGTCTATTAGAATTATTTTTTCAGTAGCTACATAAGATAATTGCTTATTAAGAGTTGAGGCAACAACTATAATCAATCAAATAGATTCAGAAAAATAGAAACACAACCACAATCAGCAACCAATGCTCTGAATATTATGATAGAGCCATTTATTGCAACCTTTTTATCCATACCAAAATCAAGGATAAGAAACCCTTTTAACCTTTTCATCCATGCGCACATTAATGCACGCTAACACTATGATAATTATAATAATCCTACCATGCAATCCAAAGTCTTTTTGCTGAGAGAGAAAGGGAGGAAGTTCCATCCATATTTTAATTATAGTGCCATCCAAAATTCTAACCCTGGATCTCTGATTGCTAGGAAAAGAAGCATTGAAACAAGCCATACTTCACCATACAAAATACCTCAAGGCAAAGTTTCCAAAATACCTTCCTTGGATTCTATAAGCATGCCTTATTTCTTTCTATACATATAATATCGTAGTGCGGAAGTTTGTACTTTTATGGAAGCAGGATCGCAAGCAGTTAATGATTCAAATGCTAAAATCCAATTAGATCCATCTAAGTTCCCATTAATTCCCACTGTCCATTTTCTTTTTACTTCTTTTTGTCATCCCTTGTGCTTATCTCCATTCCAAGATTAAGAGCGGTCTTCTTGCTGATGCGAGGCATCCTTTCATGAGATTCCAGACACCAGGCAAGGACAAGGAGAAAAATTACCCACACCCTCCTTTCTTTTTCCCTTGCTTCCTCATATCCAAGTCTCCTTACATAATTAATTCTATCTTTTGTGGAAGTGAGGTTGCCTTCTGGGGTGCTTCACTCTAGCTTTTAGAAAGGTGGTAGTGCCGTGTCATATATACGATGGACCCCTCCTCGATCGCCCACGTCAAGGCCCAAACCGAGGTCAATGCAAGTTTCTCCCATCGTCGGCCCACAAAACTTTGGCAATCCCAAAACCTTCCCTTTTGGTTTTTCTTCATCCATTCCTTAAAATAATATGAGACCCCCATCCACTTGTCCAAAAGAAGGCATGGTTGTTCTCAAGATACTTATGCCCAAACTTACTTTTCTCCTCTCTCTCTTTCTTCCGTCTTTGTTAGAATAATGGAAACTAATGGCTTTTGAATTGATGATTGATGTCTAAAGTCACCATGGTAGCCTGGTTTTTGAGTTGGCTTGTTGCAATAGGATGGTTGGATTATTGGCTAATCATAACATTTGTTATAGGGTTGTTGGGTTTCATTGTGAAACGGGATGATTGCTTGTTGACCTCTAATCCAATTAATTATCATTTGGTTAAAAGGAAGTTACTTGGTGCACAGGGATCATAGGGCTTGGTTAAACTGTCCACATTTTCCATTGGTCTCGACCCTTCTGAAATGTTTCACAAGAGCAGCTATAATGGGAGATATTTTATTTTAATTCATCTGGGGTAGTGTTTATGTGGCTTTGCTACTGAGTCGCCATGATATCAGACTTTGAATCGTTTATGAAACAGAATGATATATGAGCCTATAAATATACGTTTTTTGAGGTGCCATGAGTATTAATTGATGTATGGAGTCTCTCAAATTCCATCCATATATATCTTTTTTTTTTCTTTCCCAGTACTGTTACTTAAGCCTTTATGTATAGAGAGGAAAAGAAAAAGAAAGGCAGACACAGAATCGAAAGACATTTACTGCATTTAAATTCTATCCTTAAGTGATTGGGTGATCGTCCAACATATATACAACTTGGTGGCGTGAATCACTTCTTTCCTACGAATTACTTTCCTACTGATCATCCATGCAAATGCTACGGAATGACTTGTTACAATATGTACACAGAGTCTTATGATTTGAGAATTCCTAATCTGCATATTAAGTTATCAAAAAAAAAAAAAAAAAGGATTAAAAAGTTGTCATGATATTTTAGCACTCATACTTAAGAAAACAAATTTAACAAAAAGGTCTTCGCATTCAATTTTTTTTGGTGATTGGAACGAGTCTTTTTAAGTTCTTAACCATCCAGTTGGTAGATTTTCTTTCCCTCGTGGCTTGGAAGGAAGGCAACATCGTTATTATCCAATCTAATGTATCCGTGCTTCTTAGAATCTTCCTAGTACCCAACGCTAGGTTTTCTCCCCACCATTTCCATTCAGAGTGTATGCTCCCACAATGACAAGCATCTGGAGGAAATTTCTGCCAAACATACACTGACTTTTTTTTTTTTTTTTTTGAAAGCTCGTACATAATTTGAACACAATGATGCGGAATAAGTCTTTTCTCCAAAGAAACCCCTTGTCCACCACTGAGGTTGGTCTTTTGGCGTTTCTATTGCCGGGCCAAGAAAGAGAGATCTCTGAATCAGTCCAGTGGATATCGATCAGCCTTCCATAGGCTAAAGGTGACATTAACAATATGGCACTTGAAGCCTGCGGCTGTAACCTTCATGTATGAGGTCACCAGGGCGTTTAATTTGGAAAAACTAGCTGAAAACATTGACCTAGTGTCTCTAGCTGGTTTCTTTTGAATCTTCTTCATTTAAGTACATGGCATATATGACATCTGATATTATGACTATCTAGCAAGTTGCATTGCTTAAAATTGACAGCCCTAAGGATCTCCAATAGAAGATTGGTCCCTCTGGAGGAGACCTTTTCCTTCTCCTTTTTCTTCTTCTTTGATGAGATAAGGTTAATTGAACCTAGAAAGACAAAATTATTAATTGTGGAACAAAAAGCCTTTTTTAGGTGATCTCAAGCCCCCAAGCCAAATGTACCCGATTATAATATGCTTCTGTTCTCGACAACACCAAAATTAAGCAATAAGATGGGAAAGAAAGCAATCTGTAAAACTTCAATAAGTGGTCACTGGCTTTAACTATACCACTCAATCTCATCTCTTGGACGTGGCCTCCATACATTTGATGGGAATCAGTTGAACGTCATCAATCGATCAAACAAACAAACAATCAAATAAATTTGAAGTTTTGAACAGCTAGCGACTATTTCATTAGGCCCATAATGTCTATGGTTACGGGAGTCAGACATTCAGGGTAAACCTAGTGGGAACCAAACCATGAATTCTCTATTAGGTCTTCCAAGTGACCTAATAAAATTGTTGAAAGTTTTTGTAATTTACACCGTGATAGATATTAGGTCTCCGAGGGTTTGAGGTGTCATGGGCTAAGACTCAAGCACCAAGACACGGTAAGCACAACATGGTGGACTTTGTCAATCTTAGATTTGAAATCTATTAAACAAAGGATATAAAGAGAGGCGAAGGTCATGCATTGAAGAAATTTATGAAGGCGGCTTAAAAGACGTGATGAAAATAAACCCAGAAATCCGCCGACCGGCAGCTTTGTCCTCTCGTAAGCATCACATCACATAACCCCGTATTTCTCTCTAGGTTTTTTCCTATAAAGCTTGCCCACCTTCCTCCTTTCGTTTCCAACTAGGGCTAAGACCTCATCTTCTCTTTGGGTAGCTAAAGAAAGAGTGGAGAAAGAGAGAGGGAGAAGGGGAGAGAGATGGGGAGGGCTCCATGCTGTGACAAGGCTAACGTGAAGAAGGGACCGTGGTCTCCTGAGGAGGATGCGAAGCTAAAAGGTTACATCGAGGAGCATGGGACTGGTGGCAACTGGATCGCACTGCCTCAAAAAATTGGTTAGCAATAAACCTAAAAGCTCCCTTTCCTTTTTTGATCCGTTGGTTTTTCTCTAGGACAAAGTTTAATTATTTTTGAACGGATTCTCTAGGAGAAAGTTCATCTTATGTTTTTGGTCCACTAGCTAGATCGGGAGAGAACATTGCTAAGTTTGGCCATTCCTGAATTCAGTGACATACTTTCTTAATCCATTGCTTCCTATATGGGACTAGGAGAGAGCTCGTCATGTATTATTGGATTATTAGCCAGCAGTTGGGGTTAGGATGGAGAGGAGGTGGTGGTGGTTTGCCTCTTGAACTGGAGGAAGAAGAGGCCAGGTGAGAAGGGAGAACTATATATGGAGTCGAATTCTACCTTGTTCCTGTATCTGGGAAAAAGTCCAGTTTCTTTTGATAATCCAATAGTTGGAGAGAGATTTATGTCGTGCATATATTTTTCTTTTCCTTTACTTGAAGAGTGATGGATCACATAACCATCATACACCGAGAAAAATGATGCGAGGGGTCATGACCTAGCTAGAAGCCTTGTTTTTCCGAGTCCATTAATTAAGTCGGCGATAATTATTGCAGGTTTGAAGAGATGTGGGAAGAGTTGCAGGCTGAGATGGCTTAATTATCTGAGGCCAAACATCAAACATGGTGGGTTCTCGGAAGAAGAAGATCAAATCATCTGTAGCCTCTATATTAGTATTGGGAGCAGGTGACTCATTTTTTTCCCTATCTCTTCCTTCGCTAAACTCTTTCATGGCCCCCCATGGCTATAGTCTATAAATAATTGGCATCGATCCGCAATTATGTTTAATTACAACCTAAAATTCATGCTTCAGGTGGTCAATAATTGCAGCCCAATTGCCTGGGAGAACAGACAATGACATCAAGAACTATTGGAACACCAGATTGAAGAAGAAACTCCTCGGGAAGCGAAGGGATTTGTCACAGTGTCGCCGCCTCTCCATTAACCAAGAGCCAAATGAGGAAAGCAATGGGATGAGCCCTGATACAACTTCCCAGGCCTTCAGCACATCGGCCCTTGAAAGGATGCAACTCCACATGCACCTCCAAGGTCTCTGCAGCCCCTTGTCTTTCTATAATAACCCAGCACTGTGGCCCAAGTTCCATCCCTTGGGGGATACGTTCTTCCATATCAACACACTGATGCCAATACCATTGCTGTCACGCCGGTGCAACAAGCTTCTGATATCACCATGATTGAGCCCCCTTGTCAAAACGTGTTACCGATCAAACCCAACACGCTGAATCCCATGAGTGCTAATATACAAGAAGATCTGAACGCCTCTACACTGGGGTTCCCTTCGCCTTCTACCTCTGGTACTCTCAGCATGGATAATTCCAACTCAAACCTCAATGCAACTGCTGTGGGACTTCAGGACGAGCTCCATGAATTGCTTTATGGGAAGAACGGGTGTTTCGGCAGGCAGGAAGAGCAACAACAAACTGATCGGTTGGACTGTTTCAAAGATGTGAAGAATGGCGACAAGGAGGGCTTGCATTGGTGGCCTACCAACGGTTTTGACGAGAAGGCTTCATCAGGCTCTTGGGACTTCCCCTCCAATCTCCAGCCTGATTTCCTTCAGGAGTATGGGTTAGGGTATGATTTATAACTTTTGTTAGAGCCGAGCTTTAAGAATCCGATAGTGATGATTCTGCATCGAGATCCTAAGAATAATGGTGTAATTAATGTGTGAATAATATAGTGTATTGTTCTCTCCTCTATGAGACAATTAAATCTAGTTTTCAAACTTTCTTTTCGCTCCTCTTTTCTTCATCTTAAATCATAAGTTTTTATCTTTCTGAAAACCTATAATCGATTTTTTTTGTATACAGACACCTCTATATGAAGAATCTAAGGATTAGGTTCCAATTGGCTGGTTGCTTGCAACTGTTTTCTTTTGGCATGAGAAAACACATGCTGCACCGGTTGATCGATCTCTAAGAAAAGGAAAACTAGTCTAGTCTACCACTGGCTCCGGAACCATTTCAAGCACGCATGCTCCCTTAACAAAGATTATGTGAAGCAACGTTTCCTTTCATGAATAAATAAATGCAATTAACTGCAGCTTTATGGCACTGAACTACGTGGAATTGCAGGCTTCCTTTTTTTTATCCTCTCGTTATGTTGTGTCACATACTGTTGTATTTGAACTTTTCTGCTGTGGTTGGTTTCTTTTACAGTTCTTTTGTTTCAACCTTTCCTTCTCTTGTTAGGTTCTGCTGCATATGGTTATGCCTTAGCTTCTTTCCATTTGTTAGATTCTGTTCTATATCGGTATATGTGAACTTAATTAAATGAATAAGGACTATACGTATAACAGCCTTCTTCCCGCACATGACTCCCACCATGCATTCTTTTAACCTTCCTTTTATCCTTGAACATGCATCCAAGCTATCGAGAATGAGATGGATCCCTTCATCTTAGCGGCTAACCTCTGATGTAGCCATGGTTTTCTGCCCAAGAGAATCATGGTCACTCATTTTCCTTCTATATATATATTTCTTCTGCATTTCACGCATAATTCAGTTACATTTGATTAAACCTATTTATTAAGTTCAATGCTAGCTTTCCATACGATCTTCGAAGTGTTACATCATTTATAATTAATCCACAAGAGTGAAATTAACTAAAATTGATTAAAGCTCATTAGTTTTTCCCTGCAGTGAACTTGGTACCAATATAACTATGAGACAATATAATTTATGCGGAAGTTGGATGTTCGTTATTTTAGACCATCAATAATTTCGGTTATGAGCTTTGAGCTACTAAATCCTTTTCCAGTTATTATAGATCCTCTAGATTTCACATGTTGCTTGATTTGAAATGATTAGAGCCGTCAAGGTTCTTAAATTTTTGCTGTTATATCTTGCATCTAATTAATAAATTAATGTTCAGTTCCTTTAATTTCTGATAACAAACACTACAGTTTATAGGATATGTTGATAAATCATTTGATTTTGCGTAAATACTCAAGGTCTTCCTGATATAACCTTAGGACTAAAAAGTCATCAGCATGAGCCCTCACATATTCCTCTATTCAAATCCTACCATTCTTCTTCAATATAAAGATTTATATTCAAATCTAATTAAATCTAATCACAATATATAGAGCTCATCTACATTCACTTTATCATTTGTTATAATCTAAAATTTTACTTTTAAAAAGGGATAGTCACAAGATATTATTAGAATTTCTTGATCAAGTACAATAGGACTTATCATAACCTAAAAAATTACTTTAAAAAAAAAATAGTCACAAGGTATTATTAGAATTCCTTGATTAAGTAGCTAGGCTCTTCTAAGCATATAACCAATATAAAACTAAACATCTGCCGGACTCACATGTTATAGGAACTAAACTGCTGGGAGTCCTTTGACAATAACAAAAAATTAAGCATGAAATGATGGGGAAAAAAGCTTGGGCTTGTAACTTGGTATTGGGAGCCATGTCATTAAGACATTTTCGTCATCACATTTTCCACCTGCAAAAAGAACCACAAGTATTGCAATGAAGCCCGAAAATTGCCCAGTCTTATAACTACTGTTGACGTGGAAAATGAAGAAATAAGCAATACCTGCCACCAGCGGTGAACTCAAGCCCAGCCTGTCATCTCGAGCCCAAAAGTCAGATTGGTTAAGAGGAAAAATTAAAAGGAAAAGTCTTTGTGCACCGGTCATCCGCGCGCTCATACCATCATACATACCGTAGTTCAATAGTTCATGACGTACTGCATGCATGGTGAAACGGATAATGATTAATCCGTGCATCCGATGAACACTTTGTGCATCGGCCTTCGGTACACAAGATATGTGCAAAGACTTTTTCTAATTAAAATGCTGTTGATAGCCTCAATGTGTCATCCGAAGGACAGCTACCAAACCGTGATGTTATTTTATGGGCCTAGCCAATTATAATATAACCATGGTTGTAAGATCCGAAAAATGTAACAAGTGCTCCATGTATCTTCTCTCTATAAAGTTTGATGCCTATGGCCCTGGAGCAGAGTTTCTTTGAAAGAACAAATAGAAAGCTATCGATGCAAGCCGATAAATTTTTGCCGACTTTAGGCCAAGTAAGGATCAGCAATATATGATCTCCTCCGCTTAAAGAACCAAGTTATATTATTATGAAGTCCCTTTTTTTAATTTGTACTCCTCTCGTTTCGATCCCTTGCCAAGAACATGAATTAACCAATGACGATGTATTAATTAAAATTGGGGTGTTTGTAGAAGTTTTGCTCTTTAAATTAGGATCCTGATCTCCCGTGCACTCCTTTTTCTAGACTTTGTTGTACTACTCTTTTTCTCACCATAAGCGTGAGAAATTAAAAAAAAAAAAAACGACTGGGCATCCATACAAAGCCGACAATTCTTGCCAACTTTACGTAGAGCCGCACCCCCAACTTAGGTAGTTGCCGAATTTAATGGTTTTTTCTTCCCAAACAAAAATGTGAAAATGTTAGATACACAACTAGTTTCTGTTTTGTACCTATGCATTTAGCATGGCCGTTATTTAAAAAAAAAAAAAATAAGAATTTTTTTAAATATTTCTAATAATAGAAACACGTTGGATAATATTTTTGAGGGAAGAAATATGTCGGATGCTCATCGTTGCTTTTTATTATTTATAAATTTGACAACAAAAACGTATTTGGTAGTTATTCTTATGTTCATACTATTTATAAAGTTGTTTCGTTCTAAAAAAACCACTTCTATTCTTTTCATAGCTAAATATATTTATTACACCAGATTTTCTAATTTTGTTTTTAAACATGGAAAAGAGGAAACAAAAGTTATGCTAAATAGGTTAGAAACGGGCTCCGTTCGATTCGACATCAGGTTGAACAATAGGCTAGGCTGGAGCTCATTGGGTCAAGTCTGGGTTTAATATCGGAGTCCGTCGGAACCTAATCCAGCGTAGGGCCCGAGTCTGAAAAGATTTGGCACTTTGGCCCATCAGGCCCTATTGGCTTAATTGTGCCGTGGGAAAAGTTCTTAGGAAAAGTCTAGGTACATCACCCCGATGCAGCATAGTCTACACTGATTGTAATGATTCGTCAGCGCATGAATTTATGCATTAGCGATGTGGGACTCAGATGACCTTTGGTGTGGGTCCGTATTCGAGCAAAGCATCACATCCAATATAGGTCTATACGTAAGCGAACCATTGCGTGCGTTGTAAATTATACTGTACTGAAGATAGTGTACTATGACTTTTTCAAAATTTATGTACATTACCTTAGGTGCAGAATGGTCTGCATTGAGCATAGTAATTTATCCGGCGCTGAAAATTCATTTGTTCGTCTGCATTGTAAATGTACGGATAAATTATGATGTCTGATATAAAATATACAACGAAACGGTATACAAAGATTTTTTTCTTGTGCCGTAAGCAGCGCAAGTGCCGGGGGCAAGATCCTAGCGACCGAGCCCGCTGGCGGCGACAAAGTTCAGCCACGAATTCGCAGTGCTGGAGAACCGGCCGGTCTGCGGCTGCGGAAGAGGCGGTCGGGTAGGTAAGAAGGGCTCGCGGGGACGGTGCGTGAAAGCTTCCACGTTACGCGGTGTTAGGATAGGTCAAAGTCAGACACATCTACGAAGGTATACAAAGCCAACAGTTCTTCCACTGCGTCAAAGTCTAGAGGGGATTTAAATATGTACATCAGCGCATCTCCGGAAACAAAAGAAAAATGAGAAACGCGCTTTGTATGCATTCATCACCTACAACTCCATTCTTTTTGAAGGTAAAAAAAGAGAAATGAGAAACATTACAAGAAAACAGAAAGCAATGAATTATAAGTTTATAACCCGTGCAGACATCATTATTGATATGGCTGATCCAACGCCATCAGAATAAATGATAACAGCGACTAACGAGGCCCTCTCGGCCTCCTGAACTCCCCCTCGGTCTCGAACTGTATGAACAGTGCTTGACCTCGAGTTCCACCCTCGGCCTCAAGCCACAGCTCCCGGGCCTTATGAACAGTATCTCAACCCCGAGACCCCCTCGGTCTCGAGCTACATGAACAGTGCTTGGCCTCGAGTTCCACCCTCGGTCTCAAGCCACAGCTTCCGGGCCTTATGAACAGTATCTCAACCCTCGAGACCCCTCGGTCTCGGGCTGTACGAACAATGCTTAGCCTCGAGTTCCACCCTCGGCCTCAAGCCAAAGCTCCCGGGCTTTATGAACAGTATAGTATCTCAACCCTAAGACCCCCTCGATCTCGGACTGCATGAACAGTGCTTGGCCTCGAGTTTCACCCTCGGCCTCAAGCCACAGCTTCCGGGCCTTATGAACAGTATCTCAACCCCCGAGACCCCCTCGGTCTTGGGCTGCATGAACAGTGCTTGACCTCGAGTTCCACCTTCGGCCTCAAGCCACAGCTCCCAGGCCTTATGAACAGTATCTCAACCCCCGAGACCCCCTCGGTCTCGGGCTGCACGAATAGTGCTTGGCCTCAAGTTCCACCCTCGACCTCAAGCCACAGCTCCCGGGCCTTATGAACAGTATCTCAACCCCCGAGACCCCCTCGGTCTCGGGCCGCATGAACAGTGCTTGGCCTCGAGTTCCACCCTCGGCCTCAAGCCACAGCTCCCGGGCCTTATGAGCAGTATCTCAACCCCCGAGACCCCCTCGGTCTCGGGTTGCATGAACAGTGCTTGGCCTCGAGTTCCACCCTCGGCCTCAAGCCACAGCTCCCGGGCCTTATGAACAGTATCTCAACCCCCGAGACCCCCTTGGTCTCGGGCTACATGAACAGTGCTTGGCCTCGAGTTCCACCCTCGGCCTCAAGCCACAGCTCCCGGGCCTTATGAATAGTATCTCAACCCCCGAGACCCCCTCGGTCTCGGGCTGCATGAACAGTGCTTGGCCTTGAGTTCCACCCTCGGCCTCAAGCCACAGCTCCCGGGCCTTATGAACAGTATCTTAACCCCTGAGACCCCCTCGATCTCGGGCTACATGGATAGTGCCCGATGCATGATCCGGCCCGCCCCGAGCCACCTGGTATGCCCATGTAATCCGCCGCACATCCGTAGCAGGGTGTGGCCATACCTCATAACGGCGTATGGTCCCTCGTGTGTCTGTCACTGTGCATGACCATACCCCGTTACAGTGTACGTCCACACCTGCCCGCAACTGTGCGCGGTCACATCCGGCGATGGCGCGCACCAGGCATTATCTACAAACGCTAGACACCAGTGAGGCCATACTGACAGGTGATGCAGGACACCTCCGACATGCATGGTGACAGTGCGATCTGTCACTGTCAGCCTCATCTTTTGTCCGTTATTGAACGGGGCATCTTGAAATCAACAATCTTCTGGAATGGAAGGGTGTATCTTCGAACAGGTATAAAAGCATATGCTCTCGCTGTAAGTAAGGATCGAAGAATTCTGGTTTTTCTAGCTTTTTCCTACTAGTTAAGCTATAACTGTCTAGCTTCCTTCGGCTAGACCGCTCTCATTTATTCCCGAGTGACTAACTTGAGCGTCGAAGGGTCCCCACCGGAGCATCTGGTCTTCGAGGACTTTTCTTGTAGGAGTCCAGCGAGGAGGACGCCCGTTTCCCCGGCGCTTGAAGGAAGTGACTCGGCGTCATCAGATTGGTGCGCCAGGTAGGGGGGAAGAGAAAGATATCGAACCAGCGATCTGCAATCTCTCTCTCCCCAAGCTCTTGAGCCATAGTGACGACCTGTGCGAAAGGGGGCTCTATCAGTTGCGCCGGGGGGCAGCGTCAAGTAGTAGATCCGCTGGCGGTTGGCCCCTCAGCTCCCCCAGCCGATGTCCCTACACCGCTGCGTCTCCAGGCGGCTGGACCTTCCGCTCCCTCGGTTGATGTCTCTGCGCCCCCTCCACGGCAGATTCAGGAAGACCGGCTTGCCACCCTAGCCATGCAAGTTCAGTCCTTGGCGGCGGTGGTTCAAGGTCTGCAGCACCAGCAGGTGGCCCCGCGGCAGTCGGAGCCATTCCCATCAGCTCCGAGGGTGGTACAACCCAGCCAGCATTCCTCTCAAAGGAGATCCTGGAGGCTCGCCACCACCATGCTTCGCCCAAGCCTCACCACCGGGGAGCTTCCAAAGACCCCGATCGCCTTCTCATCACGCCAGTGTTTCTCCCAAGTAGCGGCATAGGAAGGAGGCAGAGCGCCCTCGCTGACATCGCCGTCACTCTTCCCCGTTCTCATAATCCTCGGGGAGGGGTCCTTCGATGGCAGGATAGCCTGTCGAGCCGAGCGTCGACTCGACGAGTACAACCAATGATTGGAGGAACTTAGCCGCCGGATCACCCACCTGCCAGAGGCGGACTTTGACAGCCGGTCTCCGCTGTCCCGCCGTATCATGGAAGAGCCCATCTCCACCCGGTTCCGCCTCCCTCAGCTGGATCCATATGACAGGACCACGGATCCCCTGGACCACCTAGAAAGTTACAAGGTTCTCATGCAGGTCTAGGGGGCCACCGATTCACTCATGTGTATCACCTTCCCTGCCACCCTGAAGAAAGCTGCCCGAGCTTGGTACTCTCGCCTGCCGCCGCGGAGTATTGATTCTTTCCGTCAGCTGGAGAGGGCCTTCTTAGCCCATTTTGATGCCTGCCGAAAATTTCAAGGGTAGCTAACAGCCTCTTCGCTGTCCAGCAGAAGAGCGGTGAGTCCTTGCAGGATTACATTGATCGGTTCAAGAAGGCAGCCCTGGAAGTCTACAATCTTGAAGACTCAGTGGCCACTTTGGCCTTGAAGCGAGGGCTCCGTCTATCCCGCTTCGCGTACTCCCTTGATAAGAAGCCACCTAGTTCTTATGCCAAACTTTTGACCCGGGCCCAGAAGTATATCCGCGCCGACGAGGCTGACTCCTCTCGGCACGACGCTAGCGGGAGTGTCCTCAAGAAGCCGGCCGCCCTGAGCCTGGTGAAGTTCGACCCAGGAAGCCCGAACCTCCCCACCGACCAGACAACTGTCCTCGAGCTCCAGCGCAGAGAGATGGGCCCTACACTCCTCTGCTCGCCCCTATATTGCACATCTTACTCGAGATCGAGGGTGAGTCTTATCTTCAGCGCCTACCTCGATGAACCCAAAAATCCCCCGCAACAAGAACCTCTACTGCCGCTATCACCGAGATCATGGCCATGACACCGACGACTGTCGCCAACTAAAGAAGGCGATAGAGGATCTTATCCAGCATGGCCATCTGGGGAAGTTCATTCGAATGAATAACCCGGATGCTCCTGGTCCATCATCGCCTCCGCTACCGGTGATCGACAATGTACCAACTGAGAAGACGGTGGCGATGATTTCCTAGGGGGCAGGTGGCCCACCCAAGAGGCCGCTAGTGGAGGGAGAGTTAGATTCTGTAATCCCTTTTTCTAAAAGAGACTTAGAGGGGGTGGTAAATAAAAATGATGACAGTGTTGTCGTGTCTATGATGATTGCTAAACATTATGTAAAAAGAATTCTGGTTGATAGTGGGAGCTCGGTGGATGTTTTGAATTATGATGCTTTTGTTCGCATGAACCTGTCACTCGACCTGCTTCGGCCCGTCGCCACGCCCTTGATGGGGTTCACCAGAGATTCTGTGAAGGTCGAGGAGGAGATCACTCTTCCTATCACGGCTGGCACAGCTCTGGGCACAGTTTTCATGAACTTCCTGGTGGTCCGAGTGCCCCTCGCCTATAATGCAATCATCGGGAGGCTCGGGCTCAATCTTTTGGACGCTGTCATATCCACTAAGAGGCTCCTCGTGAGGTTTCCCACCAGTGAAGGAGTGAGGGAGATGCAGGGAGAGCAGAGCCTGCCCCCACTTTGCTACCACATGGCCCCTAGTCCACAGGGGGTGATACCTGCACCTGCTCCGGAAGCGCTGGACCCCCGGGACCTAGAGAGAAGAGGAGAACCGGCCGAGTGTCTACTTGCTTTCCCTCTTGGAGAGGACCCAACAAAGATGATCCAGATCGAAGCCCTACTCCCGGAGGAAGCTCGTGGCCAGCTTCTCGCTTTCTTGCTGGCCAATGCTGATGTCTTCGCCTAGTCGGCATCCGATATGCCCGGCATTCCGGAAGAAGTGATTACCCACCGGCTTAATATCAAGCCGAGTGCCGACCCATTCGGTAGAAGAAGAGGAGCTTCGCCCTTGACAGACAGAAGGCCATGGACGAGGAGGTGCGAAAGTTGTTGGCCGCTGGTCACATTTGTGAGGTGCACTACCCCGACTGGCTAGCGAATGTTGTGATGGTTTGCAAGGCCAGCAAGAGCTGGAGGATGTGCGTGGACTTCACTGATCTCAACCTGTGCCCCAAAGATAGCTTCCCACTGCCCCGGATCGACCAGCTAGTAGATGCTACATCCTGGCACCAAACTCTTAGCTTCATGGATGCATTTTCGGGGTACAACCAAATCAGGATGAACCCAACTGATGAAGAAGCTACTTCCTTCATTACTGAAAAAGGGATTTACTGCTACAAGGTGATGCCGTTTGGGCTGCAGAATGCCGGAGCCACCTATCAGAGGTTGATGAATAAGGTCTTTGAGGACCAGATCGGGCGTAACATGGAGGTATATATGGATGATATGCTGACCAAGAGCACCAATGCTGCAGACCACGTCGCCGATCTCGCAGAGACCTTCAACAACCTGCGCCGGTACCGGATGAGGCTGAACCCATGCAAGTGTGCCTTCGGGATAGCGGCAGGCAAGTTTCTAGACTTTATGGTAACCCAGTGGGGGATCAAAGCCAATCCCGACAATATCCGAGCTATCTTGGATATGAGGCCCCCAGCTAATAAGAAGGAGGTACAACGCCTAACCGGAAGGGTGGCGGCCTTGAGTCGCTTCATGTCAAGATCAGCAAAAAGATGCCTGCCCTTCTTTAAGGCGCTGCGCAAGGTCAACAGCTTCGAGTGGACAAAGGAATGTCAGGATGCCTTCGAAGAGTTGAAGCAATGTCTATCCACTCCCCTACTGTTGTCCAAGCCAAGGGGCGAAGAACAGCTCTTCCTGTACCTTGCAGCCTCTCCCGAGGCCGTTAGTTCTGTGCTCATGCGCATAGATGCCGACGGAGTGCAGAGGCTGGTCTACTACACCAGCAAGGTACTTCATGATGCCAAGACCAGATATTGTAGGACCGAGAAGATCATTTTTGCCCTGGTGGTCTCTACCCAACGCTTCTGACCCTACTTCCAAGCTCATCCCATCGTGATTCTCACGGACCAACCTCTTCGGGCCATCTTGTCCCGTTCTGACACCTCTGATCGGTTAGCCAAGTGGGCCATAAAGCTAAGCGAGTTTGACCTATCTATCTGACCAAGGTTTGCCATGAAGTCTCAAGTGTTAGCTGATTTTTGGTCGAGTGTACTTGGACCGAGGAGTGTTCGGAGGAATCGCGTCCGGAGGTGTGCATGGAGCCCTCCTCGACCGAGGAAACAGGAAAGGAAGACTGGATCTTGCATGTGGATGGAGCAGCAAATTCTTAGGGAAGCGGAGCCGGGCTCATCCTTGCGAGCCCCGAGGGGGAGGTGGTAGAGTATGCCCTTCGGTTTCAGTTCCCTACCACTAATAACCAAGCGGAATATGAAGCCCTGTTGGCGGGAATGAGGCTGGCTGAGGAGCTCGGTGCAGGGCGTCTGAGGGCCTTCATGGACTCCCAGCTTATTTCTGGGCAGGTTGCTAGGGAATACGAAGCCAGAGACCCGACCATGTCCCGTTACCTAAGCAAGGTGCTGTCCCAAGCCTCTCGGTTCTCTTACTTCCGCGTTAGCTATATTCCCCGAGCAGAGAACGCTAGGGCCGACGCGCTGTCCCGTTTGGCCACCTCGGCCGATGGGACCCTGGGTAGAACGTATGTGGAGCACCTGCAGACCCCAAGCATTGAAGCTCCAGATGAAGCACTGCCGGTTGAGCAAGGGCCTTCCTGGATGGATGCCTACATCCGATATTTGACCGACGACACTCTCCAAGAAGACCCCGCTGAGGCCAGACTACTTAGACGGCGGGCCTCTAAGTTCCTGTTGAAGGACAGGAAGCTTTATCGAAGATCATTTTTATACCTGGTCCTCAAGTGCATCGGACCAACCGAAGCTGACTACATTTTGCAGAAAATTCATGAGGGCATCTGCGGGAGTCATCTGGGGGGCAGAGCCCTAGCTTACAAGGCCCTGCAATAGGGGTATTACTGCTGACCATGAGGGAGGACGCGACTGAGCTTGTTAAGAAGTGTGATAGTTGCCAGCGCCATGCCAATATTTAGTGGCAACCGACATCTTAGCTGACCCCCCTGGCGGAGCCTTGGCCCTTCGCCCAGTGGGGTATGGACATCTTGGGACCATTCCCTCCAGCTTCCGGATAGTGCAAGTTCCTCCTGGTGGCCGTCGATCACTTCACCAAGTGGATTGAGGCCGAAGCCCTTGCTAAGATCACTGAGAGCAAGGTGAGATCCTTCTTTTGGAAGTCTATCATATGTCGGTTCGGACTACCACACACTCTGGTCACCGACAATAGCCGATAGTTTGATAACACACCCTTCCGAGGATTCTGCACCGAACTGGGCATCCACCAGAGATTCACTTCCGTCGGATACCCCCAGACCAATGGAGCAGCCGAGGTAGCCAATCGTATCATTCTCCAAGGACTGAGAACCCGACTGGATGATTGTAAGGGACGATGGGTGGAGGAGCTCCACAATGTGCTATGGGCCTACCACACAACGCCACGAGCCCCCACCGGAGAGACCACATTCAATCTGGTCTTCGGGTCCGAAGCTGTCATCCCAGTGGAGATAGGCTCCCCGAGCCTGCGGGTGGAGTCATACAGTGAGGAAGATAACCCGGACCGGCTGTGAGCTAACCTTGATCTGGTGGAGGAGGTGTGAGACCGGGCGTGGCTCCGGATAGCGGTTTATCGACAATGAGCTACCAAATATTACAACGCCCGCGTGCACCCCAAGACCTTTTTGCCGGGAGACCTGATCCTTCGACGAGCCAAGGTCTCAAAGCCGACGGAAGGAGGCAAGCTAGCTCCGAACTGGGAGGGGCCCTATCGGATCACCGAAGCACTCCGTCATGGAGCATATAAGATGCAGAGCTGGATGGGAGGCGCTCCCCCAGACGTGGAATGCCGACAACCTCCGTCGGTACTATCAGTAGTGCATTCCCTTCTTACACTAAATATCATGCTTGTATTTTTTTAGGTTTTCACCCCTCATTTCACGTCAATAAACTTGAGTTCTAGCATCTCAGTTTTTCAACAAAAAGCCCTGGGCCAGCCAGGCACAAAGCCAGTGTACCACTAGCAGAGCGATGTACGATCGGCTATCAACAACTAAAGCCCGACCCCAGTCGGCATGGAAAGCCCTGGGCCAGCCATGCATAAATCCCAGTGTACCACTGGCAGAGCGATGTTCCATCGGCTCTCAACAACTAAAGCCCGACCCTGGTCTGTTGACCCAATTATTGATTTTGATGATTAATAAATGACATGAGTATATCCATTATGTTTCTAATAGATTTAACAAGGGTTTTAGACATTAAAAATATTTGATCAATCAAAATGTATAAAGAAACTTGTTTTGAATCAAATGCCAGAAGTATTTTTTTTAAATTCAGAGCCTAGAGTCGACACCTAGATGGTCTGGAGCCGACCCCATGGCAGATCAGATGTTTTCGTAATTTTTGGTATGGTCTGGAGTCGACACCCAGAGTTTCGGAGCCGACTCCAACCTGAGACACCGAAAAGTGTATTTTGTTTCAGTTTCTAGAGTCGACACCAAGTTTTCGAGAGCCAACACCTAGATTTCGGTAGCCGACAATTACAGTCTCTAGAGCTGACTCTAACCTGAGAACAGAGAGTGTGTTATTTTGAGCATTTCTAGAGCCGACACCTTATGGATTCCAGAGTCGACACCCGAAAGCGGCGAGCCGACACTTAACTTTTTCGGAGCCAACTCCTCAACAAACTTTTACTTTCTATTTTTGGATACTTGTCATGAAGCCGACACCTGAAAAGTTAGAGCCGACTCCAACCTGTCAGGAACAGACTTTTTATCTGTTAGAACGGACTCCAATGGTAAGATTTCTTCTCACCTAACCTCTAACGGCTATTTTCTTTGTGTGTAGAAGAATCCAAACATCTTCAACGGCTAGTTTTTCCACCTAAACCTGAATTAAGAGATCTATAAAAAGGAAAAAAGAAGAAAAAGAGAATAGAGAGAGACAGACAAAAAAAAATCCGAAAGATCTCAAGGAAGAAAACATAGAGGAAAAACTCAAAGAGCAAATCCATCAATCTCAAAGAGTCCAAAGGAGAGATCCAAAAGCTTTTCAAGAGAAAATCAAGGAGATTTCCACCCCAAGAAGAAAGAGAGCAAAAATTCCCAAATCCTCATCTTCTCATCCGAGCTTGCTGTGAAGAATATGAGCTGAGGCCCGATTCAATCCTTCAAGAGAAAAGAGGAAAAGAAGAAAAAAAGCAAAGCACACATTCAACGAGCTTCAATCAGGCTTTTCTAACCTTGTCTATTTAAATTGAATATTTGCTCATTTAAGGAGCTATCTTGTATTGTAAACTTCATTTTTATTATTGTTTGCTAGTTCAATCAAGGGATTGAATTAGTGGAGGTACTATACCTCGGGACAAGCTAAGGACAGCTTGTGTTTTGGGTTGTGTGCTGGTGAGCCCGAAAAACCAGCTGGGTTCATTGTGATCCCAGTGAAACAACAAGTTTTGAGTTGTGAGCTTGCAAAACAACTCGGCTGTAATCAAGAGATTATAGTGTGGACCCAAGTGCTACTTGGGAGTGGACGTAGGTGTTGATTACACCGAACCACTATAAAATCTGCATATTTGTAGTGTCTTAATTTCTCTCTCTCTCTTCTTTAACTGCCTGCGCTCAGCTTCGATTAACTCCATTCACTTGCATACTTTGGCATCATTCTATCTAATTCGAAACAGAATTTAAATTTTAAATAATCCAATTCACCCCCCCTCTTGGGTTGCCATCTGGGCCAACAATTGGTATCAGAGCCAGTGCTCACTTCCTGTTTGATCCAATGATCTAAAGCTAAAGATCCAAATGGCAGCTCAAGTTGGATCTTCATTCACCGAAGGTCATTCTACTAATAGACCCCCTTTGTTTAATGGTTCCAACTATTCATATTGGAAAGCAAGAATGAGGATATTCATTCAAGCTTCAGATTATGAATTATGGAGTATCATAATTAATGGACCTAGCACACCCACACACATAATTGATGGTTCTATTGTTCCTAAGCCCGAAAGGGATTGGAATAATAATGATAGGAAAATGGCTCAGCTCAATGCTAAGGCCATGAATGTTTTATATTGTTCCTTAGATGCAAACGAATTTAATCGTATCTCTACATGTAATTCCGCAAAAGAAATATGGGATAGATTAGAGGTTACCCATGAGGGTATAAATCAAGTTAAAGAATCTAAGATTAATATTCTTATTCATAAGTATGAATTGTTTAGCATGAAACAAACTGAAACAATAGCATGCATGTATACTAGATTCACCGATATTGTAAATGGTCTAAAAAGTCTTGGTAAGACCTACACTAACTCTGAATTGGTTCGTAAAATTCTTAGGTCGCTTCCAAGGACATGGGAAGCAAAGGTGATAGCAATCCAAGAAGCCAAGGACCACAACACTTTACCTTTGAAGGAGCTACTTGTATCACTAATGATCCATGAGTTAACCATGAAGCAGCACATAGAGAAAGAAGTTAAAAAGAAGAAAACTATAGCTCTTAAGGCTGCAGAAATTGAGGAAAGCAGTAGTGAGGATGAAGATGATGATGAGACATCTCTTCTTGCTAGAAAGTTCAAGAAATTCATGAGAAGAAGGAAACCCTTTCATAAAAGGAAATCTGGAATTAAGATGGAAGGCGAAAAAGATAAAGAAAAGGACAAGGACAAAGACAAAGAGAAAGACCCCCTAATTTGCTATGAGTGTAAGAAATCGGGACACTTTAGATATGATTGTCCTCAACTAAAAAAGACCTACAAGAAGAAGAAAAAGGCATACATTGCAACATGGAACGACAACGATGAATCCTCTTCCGAGGAGGAACAAAAGGAAGTTGCAAACATCTATCTTATGGCAAATGAGGATGATGAGGTGAGTACCGAAGCTAATGACTTTACTTTTGAAGAATTGTTTGAAGCATTCAATGAACTAGTTTATGATTTTAAAGCTTTGAAAAAGAAAAACAAATCTTTGAAAAATGATAATTTAAATCTTGTCAAAGAAAAAGATAATCTTACTCATGATGTTGAAAAATTGAAATCAGAAAATGAAGTTTTGATTGAAGAAAAAGGATCAATTTCTAATGAAAATGATAGATTAAAGAAGGAAGTTGATAAATATAAAAATATAGTTGATAAATTTATATATAGTTCTGAAAAACTTAATGTATTATTGAGTAATCAAAGAGCTATATTTGATAAGGCTGGATTAGGTTATAGGCCTAACATAAAACAAAAGTATGTCAAAAAACTTCTTTAGAAAAGAACAAGATAAAAATGAAGTTTCATGTCATTGTTGTAACAAAAAGGGACACAAAGCCTTTGAATATAATTTTAAGAAAATTAACAAGAATTTAAGTAGTAAAGGAAAGAAAATATGGGTTCCAAGAGGAACAATCTTTATTGCTACTAACCATGAAAGGACCCAAGAAAGCTTGGTACCTAAACAGAAAGTTTGATCACTTTGCAGGAGTGTCTTGCGGTCAAAAGATCAAAACGAAAATGATATCTTGATAGCGGCTGCTCAAGATACATGATGGGTGACAAGGATCAATTCATCACCCTTGAATATAAAGGAGGAGGAGTTGTCACTTTTGGAGATAATGGTAAAGGCCAAATTATGGGATTTGATAAAATTCAGATAACTCCCTCTACTTTCATCGAGAATGTTCTGTATGTAGGTGGTTTAAAGCATAACTTAATCAGTATTAGCCAATTGTGTGATAGAGGTTTCAAAGTTTCATTTGAAGCTTCTGTATGCACTGTCACTAATTCCATTGACAATAGCATTGTATTTGTTGGTAATAGAAATGGTAATGTATACTTAATTGATTTAGATAATTTATTTACTCGTAATCATTGCTTAGTTGCTAATAATGCTAATGTAAATGAGATTAGTTGGTTGTGGCATAGTAGACTAGGTCATGCAAGCACACACTTAATTTCAAAATTGATACGAATGAATTTAGTTAAAGGGATTCCAAAGTTAGATTTTGAAAATAACAGAATTTGTGATGCATGTCAATTTTGAAAACAAACAAGAAATTCATTCAAGTCTAAAAATGTTATTTCTACTTATAGGCCACTGGAGCTACTTCACATGAACCTTTTTGGACCTACTAGAACTACTAGTCTATGAGGAAAGAAATATGGTCTTGTGATAGTAGATGATTATTCTAGATACACTTGGGTATTATTTTTGGCTTATAAGGATGAGACTTTCTCAATATTTCTAAAGTTTTTCAAGAAAGTCACTAATGAGAAAAACAACACCATAGTGTCTCTTAGAAGTGATCATAGCACAGAATTTGAAAATCATTTGTTTGAAAAATTCTGCACTGAACATGGCATTCATCATAATTTTTTCGCACCTAGGACACCACAACAAAATGGAGTTGTAGAAATAAAAAATAGAACTTTAGAAGACATGGCCCGTACCATGTTATGCGAAAGCCAACTACCAAAATACTTTTGGGCGGAAGCTATAAACACAACATGTTATATTCTTAATAGAGCCTTAGTTAGGTCAATTCTTAAGAAAACTCCTTATGAATTATGGAATAATAGAAAACCAAACATTAGTTATTTTCATACATTTGGCTGTAAATGTTTTATTCACAATAATGGTAAAGATAATCTTGAAAAATTTGATGCAAAATCTGATGAAGGCATATTCTTAGAGTATTCTACAACTAGTAAAGCCTATAGAGTATTTAACAAGAAATCATTAATTGTGGAAGAATCTATTCATGTAGTTTTTGATGAATCTTTAGCATCAAGTTCAGAAAAGATTGATGATGAGGAAGATACAAACATATTAGAAAGAGATATTAACAAATTAAATATAGATGTATCTTCAGATCATGAACAAGAAGCTAAAGATGATGATTCACCTAGGATTGATGTTATTGATACTAATCATAATGAGGTAGATCTTCCTAGAGATTGGAGATATGCCTATGGTCATCCAAAGAATTGATTATAGGTGATCCATCTCAAGGAGTAAGAACTAGGTCATCTATGAGGAATATCAATAGTCATCTTGCATTTGTATCTCAAATTGAACCAAAAACTGTTGAAGAAGCTGAAAAAGATAGTAATTGGATGCTAGCTATGCAAGAAGAATTAAATCAATTTACTAGGAATAATGTATGGTCCTTAGTTGATAGACCTAAAGATTATTCAGTCATAGGATCTAAATGGGTATTTAGAAATAAATTGGATGAAAATGGCATAGTAATTAGAAATAAAGCTAGATTAGTTGCAAAAGGATACAATCAAGAAGAAGGAATTGATTTTGATGAAACTTTTGCACCTGTAGCTAGATTAGAAGCAATTAGATTACTACTTGCATTTGCATGTCATATGAACATAAATTTATTTCAAATGGATGTTAAAAGTGCATTTTTAAATGGTTTTATAAATGAGGAAGTTTTTGTGGAACAACCACCTGGTTTTAAAGATCATGAATTTCTAAATCATGTTTTTAAATTGCACAAAGCACTATATGGTTTAAAACAAGCACCTAGAGCTTGGCATGATTGGTTAAGCAAATTTCTAATTGAAAATGATTTCACTAGAGGAAATATAGACAAAACTTTATTTTTGAAAAGAAAAGACAAAGATTTATTAGTAGTACAAATATATGTAGATGATATTGTATTCGGTGCTACAAACAATTTCTTGTGTCAAGAGTTTGCTAAGTTAATGCAGGGTGAATTTGAAATGAGTATGATGGGAGAACTCAACTTCTTTCTAGGACTTCAAATCAAGCAAAGCAAAGAAAGGATTTTTATTAACCAAACAAAGTATACAAAGGAAATTCTCAAGAAGTTTAGAATTGAATCAATCAAATCCCTTGGAACACCTATGAGTCCTTCATGCAAATTAGACAAAGATGAAGATGGTAAGAAAGTAGATCAAAAATACTATAGAGGTATGATCGGAGCTCTACTTTACTTAACTGCAAGTAGACCTGATATCATGTTTGTTGTTTGTCTATGTGCTAGATTTCAATCAGAACCTAAAGAATCTCACTTAATTGCTGTGAAAAGAATCTTAAGATATTTAAGTGGAACTAAAAATGTAGGATTATGGTATTCTAGAGACTCAACACTGAACTTAATTGCATATTCTGGCTCTGACTATGCTGGATATAAACTAGATAGAAAAAGTACAAGTGGTGCATGTTAATTCTTAGGAAGTAACTTAATCTTTTGGTTTAGCAAAAAGAAAAATTCGGTTGCATTATCTACTGCTGAAGCAGAATATGTTGCAGCTGGAAGTTGCTGTGCTCAAATCCTTTGGATTAAGCGACAACTTGAAGATTATGACATAACACTTGATAAAACTCCTATTAGATATGATAATACAAGTGCAATCAATTTAACTAAGAATCCAATCCAACATTCAAGAACTAAACACATTGAAATTAGATATTACTTCATTAGAGAACATGTAGCTAATAGTGAAATTTGTCTTGACTATGTTAGTACTGAAGAACAATTAGCTGACATATTTACAAAACCTTTGAGTGAAGAGAGATTCTGTTATCTTAGAGGTGAATTAGGAATTTGTGATCCTTTGGAATGATTTTGAAACTCTTAAAGAAGGTTTATCTAAATTTCCATCAATTTCTTGAGATTTCTCTCATGATTTTAAGGACAATTTATCTAGACATTTGAGTAATTTGATTTATCATATTCCAAAGATTTTATCAAAATTTATTGAGTTTATTTCGACTAGTTTTGGATGTTTGAAACTCTGTTATTTTTCTCTGAAACTATCTGTGGAGTCGACACCTCAATTTGTGGAGTCGACACCTTGTCTGTGTCGCTCTCTGTCTGGGACCTTGGAGCCGACACCCGATTAAGCGGAGCCGACTCCAGTTCGAGCGCTAACTGTGTTAGCGACTTGGAGTCGACACTCGACTTTGCGGGAGTCGACACCTGATAGCCCCAAATTGATTTTATTAGGGCAGAGTCGACACCTTCTCATTTCCAATTGTTTCCAAACATTATCCAAAACCTCTCCAAACCTTCCAAAGCCTAAACTCCCTCAAATCAACCATTCCCTAAGATTTCTATGGCACCTAAGCGTAGGGGATCGGTCCTTGGTGCTCCCGTAACCACCCGGAAGCGTACGGCTCGGCGTCCCATCCATGAGCCATCCCCAAGCGATGATTCCTCTTCAACCCATTCGGATAACCCTAGCCACTCTTCTCCTCAGGTAGATACCCTTGCGGGGCGTGTGATTACTATGGAAGGAAAGTGGATTTTGATTTCTTTGAGACCGAGGGCTTTTCTATTGGAAGATAGATTAAAGAGCTCGGCTAGGACAAGGTATGTTCTTTGAATGTTCCCACTTATCCAGCCCTAGTTAAGGAATTTTACTTTAATTTATCAAGGGGAGATGGTGTGATAATCAGTTCCGTAAGAGGGAAGAGAGTTTATCTTACATTTCAAAGTTTAGGAAATCTTTTGAGCATCCTTGTCACTGGGCTTGTAGCTGATATTCACAGTGAAAGATCTGATGCATTGTCAAGGATGTTAGGTAGAGAAGTAACTGAATTTGAAGAAGTAAGGGCTAATCAGTTGCCCTTGGAGCTTAGATTATTACACAACATCTGTAGTAGGATCTTATTCCCCAAGACTGATCATTTTGAGTATGTCTCAGAATGAGACATTGTGGTTATGGACAGTGTCTTGATGGGTCAGCCGATTAATCTTGCTGGGATGATGATATGATATATTGCTGAGGCCGGGGGCAAAAGGAGATCTTCTTTGCCTTATGGGATGGGAAAAAGTATAGAAGATTTGCAAAGACTTCTTAGAACTAATATTTGATTATGTTATAATGAAAATCTTTAATGTTATTTTGATGTAATGAAGCCTTTTTTTGTAATCTGATGTAATGTTTGACATTATAGTGTAATGAACTTCTTTTAAACTTAATGAATGTTATTTGAATTTGAAGCATCTATCAACTTTGTTATTTTACTTCAAGCTTTGTATCCTTTTTGTTGATTACAAAAAAAAGGGGGGAGAAGTAATTGCTAATCGCATTGAAAGTTACAAAAAGGAAAAGTAATTAGCATTTATATATGCATTGAAAGTTAAAAAAAGGAAAAGTAATTAGCATTTATAGGTGCATTGAAAGTTAAAAAAAGTAAAAGTAATTAGCATTTATAGATGCATTGGAACAAATAAGCTTAATTTGGCATCTAATTAATTGCAGATAGGGAAAAGCAATTGTCATATATGTATCGAAAGGGAGAATACATGTTAAATTTGATATGATGATTAATTGGTATCAAACATTAAAAGTTTTCTGTTTAAAAGAAAGAATAGATATAAAATTGAGTATCATAGGGGGAGCTACCTCATTTAGGGGAGCTTATCTGTAAGGGATAAATATTTGAGAAATTTGATTTGAAAACCTTATTATTTAAATCATGCATATACTCAATTTTTTATAATCATCAAAAAGGGGGAGATTGTTGACCTAATTATTGATTTTGATGTTAATAAATGACATGAGTATATCCATTATGTTTCTAATAGATTTAATAAGGGTTTCAGGCATTAAAAATATTTGATCAATCAAAATGTATAAAGAAACTTGTTTTGAATCAAATGCCAGAAGTATTTTTTCAAAATTCAGAGCCTGGAGTTGACACCTAGATGGTCTGGAGCCGACCCCATGGCGGATCAGATGTTTTCCTGATTTTTGATATGGTCTGGAGTCGACACCCAAAGTTTCAGAGCCGACTCCAACCTAAGACACCGAAAAGCGTATTCTGTTTTAGTTTTCGAGTCGACACCAAGTTTTCGGGAGCCGACACCTAGATTTTGGGAGCCGACACTTACAGTCTCTGGAGCCGACTCTAACCTGAGAACAGAGAGTGTGTTATTTTGAGCATTTCTGGAGCCGACACCTTATGGATTCCGGAGTCGATACTCGAAAGCAGCGAGCCAACACTCAACTTTTTCAGAGCCGACTCCTCAACGAACTTTTACTTTCTATTTTTGGATACTCATCATGGAGCCGACACCTAAAAAGTTAGAGCCGACTCCAACCTGTCAGGAACGGACTTTTTATATGTCAGAACGGACTCCAACGGTAAGATTTCTTCTCACCTAACCTCTAACGGCTATTTTCTTTGTGTGTAGAAGAATCCAAACATCTCCAATGGCTAGTTTTCCCACCTAGATTAAGAGATCTATAAAAAGGGAAAAACAAGAAAAAGAGAAACAAAGAAGAGACAGACAAAAAAAATCCGAAAGATCTCAAGGAAGAAAACATAGAGGAAAAACTCAAAGAGCAAATCCATCAATCTCAAAGAGTCCAAAGGAGAGATCCAAAAGCTTTTCAAGAGAAAATCAAGGAGATTTCCACCCCAAGAAGAAAGAGAGCAAAAATCCCCAAATCCTCATCTTCTCATCCGAGCTTGCTGTGAAGAATCTGAGCTGAGGCCCGATTCAATCATTCAAGAGAAAAGAGGAAAATAAGAAAAGAAGAAAAGCACACATTTAACGAGCTTCAATCAGGCTTTTCTAATCTTATCTATTTAAATTGAATATTTGCTCATTTAAGGAGCTATCTTGTGTTGTAAACTTCATTTTTATTATTGTTTGCTAGTTCAATCAAGGGATTGAATTAGTGAAGGTACTATACCTCAGACAAGCTAAGGACAGCTTGTGTTTTGGGTTGTGTGCTGGTGAGCCCAAAAAACCAGCTCGGTTTGTTGTGATCCCGATGAAACAACAAGTTTTGAGTTGTGAGCTTACAAAACAACTCGGCTGTAATCAAGGAGATTATAGTGTAGACCCAAGTGCTACTTGGGAGTGGACGTAGGTGTTGGTTACACCGAACCACTATAAAATCTGTGTGTTTGTAGTGTCTTGATTTCCCTCTCTCTCTTCTTTAACTGCTTGCGCTCAGCTTCGATTAACTCCATTCACTTGCATACTTTGGCATCATTCTATCTAATTCGAAACAGAATTTAAATTTTTAAAGAACCGAATTCAACCCCCCTCTTGGGTTGCCATCTGGGCCAACACGGTCGGCACGGAAAGCCCTGGGTCAGCCAGGCACAAAGCCCAGTGTACCACTGGCAGAGCGATGTACCATCGGCTCTCAACAACTAAAGCCCGACCTCGGTCGGCATGAAAAGCCCTGGGCCAGCCAGGCACAAAAGCCTAGTGTACCACTGGCAGAGCGATGTACCATCGACTCTCAATAACTAAATCCCGACCTCGGTCGGCACAAAAAGCCCTGGGCCAGCCAGGTACAAAAGCCTAGTGTACCACTTGCAGAGCGATGTACCATCGACTCTCAACAACTAAAGCCTGACCTCGATCGGCACAAAAAGCCCTGGGCCAGCCAGGCACAAAGCCCAGTGCACCACTGGCAGAGTGATGTACCATCGGCTCTCAACAACTAAAGCCCGACCCCAGTTGGCACGGAAAGCCCTGGGCCAGCCAAACACAAAGCCCAGTGTACCACTGGTAGAGCGATGTACCATCGGCTCTCAATAACTAAAGCCCGACCCCGGTCGGCACGGAAAGCCCTGGGCCAGTCAAGCATAAAGCCCAGTGTACCACTGGCATAGCGATGTACCATCGGCTCTCAACAATTAAAGTCCGACCCCGGTCGGCACAAAAAGCCCTAGGCCAGTCAGGCACAAAGCCCAGTGTACCACTGGCAGAGTGATGTACCATCGGCTCTCAACAACTAAAGCCCGACTCCGGTCGGCACAGAAAGCCCTGGGCCAGTCAGGCACAAAGCCCAGTGTACCACTGGCAGAGCGATGTACTATTAGCTCTCAACAACTAAAGCCCAACCTCGATCGGCACAAAAAGCCCTGGGCCAGCCAGGCACCAAGCCCAGTGTACCATTGGCAAAGCGGCATGCAAGCAGCCCCTGGAAGCTTGAGTCAATCTTAGCCTTCCAAATCCGGTGCTCCATCGGTCACTAGGAGTCCATACTCCTCGACTCTAGGATTCGGTCCTACATGGCTAAGTCGAGGTTATTCGAGAATGAATTAAAGGTTACTCCTCAGTACCGACGAAGCCCCTAAGGGTTCCACGTCGGTAGCCAAAGGACTTGGGGTAAAAGTTATAATTGAAAAAAGATAAATTTCATTGAAGGAAAGAGTGTACTTCATTAACTCAAAAGTGCTTATAAAACGCCGACCAAGTCAAGCTTGCAAAAATGAAAAAGTACAATGTGAAGCTCACGGTTCAGCTGGTGTAGGTTCATCGTCAGACGAACCAACCTCGGAGAGATGCTCCGGCTCGACCTCAAGGGCCTATGGAAAGTCCAGGTCTCGGGCGACCTTTTCCTTTCCACGCTAGAACCCTTGAAGATATGCTTCCGCCAAAGCTTTGGCCAGCTCGTCAATGAAGCGCTCGGATGCCCTAAACTCTTTAATAACCCTGGCAGCCCTGGCCTCAACAGCTGCCTCCACCTCGGCAGCTCGAGCTTTCCTCTCTGCAGCTAGAGATGCCACCGCTGCCCTCTCAGCCTCCAGGGCACGATCCCTCTCCTTCTCGGCCTCCTTCGCCCTCTCCTCGGCCTCCTTCGCCCTCTCCTCAGCCTCGCCTGCCTGATTCTCGGCCGCCTGGATGGTCGTGGCCAACTTTGAAATATGCAAGTCCCTGGCCGCAATAGTGCCTTCGGCCTCCATCAGCTGGTTGAGAGCCACCCGCAAATGGTTGGTCTCAACTTCCGCCCGGCTCTCGGCCGCCTTTATCTCATCGGCCCGGGCAGTCCTGACCGATTCCAAGGCCCTCTCAGCTGCCTCCGCTCGAGCGCGAGCCTCCTCGGCCTCTCTCTGGGCCTACCGCATGAGGGTCTTTCCCCCATGGATGACCTCCCTTGTAGCAGCCAAGGAGTTCGCAATCTGCATGCAGGCCTCATGTCAAAAAGAGAGAGGAAGAATAAAAGAGAAATCTAAAAGCAGGGAGCTGCGAGTCTACTTACTTTGACCAGGGCCGCGTAGGACTCTCGGAAGAACGTGGCCGCCTTCAAATGGCTAAGTTCTTCCTAAACCTCGAGTACGAAGATTGATGAGATGAGCCGCTCTGCCCAGCGTCCATCGTCCAAAATGGAGTCCCGATGCAACCTCGGCCTAGCTCCATTTCCTCTAGCAGCCTCGGCGGTTTCGGATTCGGCACACGGAGGGCTGCTTGCCGGTGTCTGCTCCGGGGGTGGACTTGCAGCCCCCGACGGTCCCTCACCCCAGCTCCTTGTTACCTCGGCGAGGACTGGTCCGTAGGGAGCGGGGGATTCCTCCGCTATCGTTGGCTCCTTCGTGGCCGGCTCCTCCGCTATCGCTGGCTCCTTCGTGGCCGGCTTCCTTTCAGGCGGGGTGTCGGCCGTCAGATCGACCTCCGGCACCTGCACTGTCCGGCATTTTGGGGCCGGTGCTTGCTGCCCCTCTTGGGCCCTCCTCTTGGCAGCGGCCTTCATGAGTCTGCAGGTCGGGACCTTCATAGCTGTGCAACATCGATCGGGGTCAGCAAAAAAAAAAAAGGAAGACTTTGACTAAGTATGAGGGAGACTTACCGCGGTGGGAGATGAGACCCACCGACTGGAGGTTTTCCTCTGTTAGAAGCAGGTTGTACCGAGGGATGTCAGTAGCCAATAGCTGCCCCAACGCTTCCTTGTCTCCGGGATGGACAATGGAATTCATGTTACCTCAAAGGTCGGGGTCCCCCCATCGGGGCTTAACTTGGTCAAGATTGGTAAAGAAAGATCGGGATTTCTATCCCTTGATGGAGGTAGGAAGAAGAAGCTTTAAGGACTCGGCCGGGTTGGGGCTGAAACAACCACCAACACTTCTGAGCCCGGAGAATGTAGAAAGAGTGAAAGAGAGAGACTCAAGGGGTAATGTGGAGATGATAGCAGAGGATGCCGAAGGCACTAACGATCCGAAGGGAGTTCGGGACCAATTGAGAAGGGGTCAAGGAGTAATAGTCAAGGAGGTTTACGAAAAAAGGAGGAAGGGGTAAGTGGAGGCCCACCCTCAGGGAAATTTCATAAATGGCCACTCGGCCCGGTCGAGATGAGATCACTTTATCGTTGAGGGTCGGGAGATAGAGCCCGACATCCCGGAGAATTTGGTAACGGGCCCGGATGTTCGCCAAATCCTGGCCTATCACCGTGGAGGCGACCCCTTTTGGGGATTCCGCCCCCACCCTCGAGGAGGTGCTGGCCTTCGCCTGACGTCTCCTCAATGGGGCCGTGCCAGCCGCCGCCGGGCGCCTCTCTGCGGGAGCCTCCCCGGTGACCCGCTGCTGGGCCAGAGGGACGCGGTCCTCTGAATCAGAGGACCACTCAAGAGGAGGTGAAGGAGAAGGGGGAGAAGAAGGAGAAGCATGAAGCCTCTTGGGAGAAGGACGATCCTTTGAATCATCCTCGAGGTCCAGGATTGGGAACTCATTATTGAAAGAAGGAACATAGAGGTCTAGAAGAGACGAAAAGCTGATCTAGGGAAGAAAATGGCGTGCACGGGCTCTCAGGTTGCAGGGAAGGCCAGGAGGCGGAAAATCAGGGAATTAGAGGAAGAAGACAACGATGGCAGGAGCAGTGTGGCCAGATTCAACCCCCCACCCAAGTTTTATTGAGTTTCGAATTATCCCGCCTTGTCTCGTCGGCCACGTGGACTCTCACCGTAGGCTGGGCTGCCTCGATGATCGCTCGGTGCGTGATACGATCTGCTTCCGGCCAACGATGGGATGCCGCTGACGTCATCTTTAAGATGGGCAATGATGGCGCTACTTTCCTCATGGACTTCGAAGGATCAACCTTGCCTCGAGGACAATTGCCGCAGATCGGGCGGACGGTAATAGCCGCCCTTTCACATCCCCCATTGTTGGCCCAGATGACAACCCAAGAGGGGGGGTGTGAATTGGGTTCTTAAAAATTTAAACCTTTTCGAAATGTTTGTTTGCTTAGTATGTGTGGAAGTGAATGCAGATGCAAAAACAAGATGCAATCAGTAAGATAGAGATAGAGATAGAGATAAAGGAGACACGGCAAACACAAAGAGTTTATAGTGGTTCGGTGTATCTAACACCTACGTCCACTCCCAAGATTCACTTGGGTCCACACTATAATCTTCCTTGATTATAGCAGAGTTGTTTTACAAGCTCACAACTCAAACTTATTGTTTTTCCTGGGATCACAACGAACCCAACTGGTTTTCCGGGTTCACCAGCACAAAAACCCTAACACAAGCTATCCCAAGCTTGTACCGAGGTAAGACTACCTCCACTAGTTCAATCCCCCAGATTGAACTAGACACAAACAAAAGAAATAATGTTTTTCAATTACAAAGCTCCTTAATGAGCAGATAATCAAATATAATAACAAGGTTTAGAAAAGCCTGATTTGTAGTTGGTTGGCTTTTGAGCTTTTCTTCTTTTCTTCTTTTCTTCTTCTCCTTGCTGGGTTGAATCAAGCCTCAGCTCGATTCTTCACAGTTGAAGCAGTTGAGAAGGGTTGAAAAGCAAGAACCTTATCCTCTTTCTCCTATTTGGGAAATCCACCAAAACTTTGATTTGAATGCCTTGGATTCCTCTTGAGCGTTTTGGAGTGGAGTGGATTTGAGCTAGAAGGTTTTCCTCTTGAGATTCAGGCTCTCTCTTTTTCGGATTTTTGGATTGGGATTTCTCTATTTGTTTCTCTGTTTTTCCGTTTTCTGTTCTCCTCTTTTGAATGATAGTCTTCCCTTTTTATAGATTTCTTTCAAGCCATTTTTGGAAGAAAACTATCCGTTGGAGTGTACCTTGTAACAAAATATATCCGTTAGAAATAAAGTAAAATAGAAATATTACCGTTAGAGCTGACTGGCAATTTGATTTTTCGTTCCATGTGGGTTGGAGTCGACTCTAACTTTTCTGGAGTCGGCTCTAACTCGAAACACTTTAATCCGTTATTTCTGGAGTCGTCTCTGACTTTTCTGGGGTCGACAAGAAACTTTTCTGGAGTCGACTCTAACAGACCCAGAGTCGACTCTAAATCGGGGCCAGAAAAATCAACGTTCTGTTTCTTCTGTGAGAGTCAGCTCTAACAGTCTCGGAGTTGACTCTAACTTCCGTGCCAGATCCGGAGTCGGCTCTGTGATTCTCGGAGTCGACTCTAATGTCTGCAATCTTACCTAGACATTAGATTCGATCCAGAACACGATGTAACTCCTGATTTTGATCATTCAATAGACTTACAATCTGAAACACTTAATCAAAATCATTAGAGCCTCCATTAGTTATACTCAAATAGTTTTGTTAATCATCAAAATCATCAATTGGGTCAACAATCTCCCCCTTTTTGATGATAACAAAAACTTTGAGTATATGCATTCAAAAATTCATTCGAACTAAAGATTATAGTCATTTTAAAGCTTAAAACTTTTTAATGAAGGATTTGATGCCAATATTCAAAGTAAACTTTTTAAAATTGTGCATGAGTTCAATATAATCCATCAATTATGAACATTTAATCTAAATGTGCAGAAAATTGCAATTAAGCTTGTTGTTAAGCTTCCCCTGCATTGAATAGCTCCCCCTATATATAAAAATCAAATTTTAATTGAACTGATTAAAATTTCAAGTCTCTTTCTTTTTGCATAAACAATCATTTCTCATTAAAATTTCAAGTCTTTCTTTCTTTGCATATTCAACCATCTCTCCCCCTTTTTTGTTATAAGCAATAAGGAGAGTATTAGATAAAGAAAGTTATTAGAGGAAATTTGTAGGTTCAATAAGACATAGGGATTCAAGCAGTCAATATTTGAAAATGTGAAATTGCATTTCATAAGTAAGAAACATTATATAAGTTGATTCATGTACATTCCAAAATGAAATACATTAGATACTCAAAAATTCCTAAATACAAACTATCAAAATCAAAGTCAAATATGTTTGAATACAATTTTCTTCAAGTGACCTATGATTTTCATTACATCATCTTTTTGAGATTTCTTAAAGTTTTCAAGACAAGCTTCAATCTGTGAGACTGCAAGGTCAATGTCCTTCTTCAGTTGACCAGTTGCATGAACATAAGATCCCGAACCATCAGCAATGCCTTCCATCCTTTCAAAGATTTTGTGAAGTTCAGCACCAAAGGATTCAACAGAATTGCTTATGGAAAAGGAGATCATGTCCAATCTCGAATTAAGTTCTTCTTTTAGCTGATTAAAGTCTTCTTTTAATTGATTAATCTCATGAGATCTCTGACTATCATATTCAGCAAGCAAAGCTCTCAACTGACCAATCTGTTCATCAGAGAATCTCCCAGAAGCAGCAATAGACTGATGTGGAGGAGAGGGAACTGTGCTAGGTCCGGCCTCTGAAGGTCCAGCTGTAGATAGTCCCGCAATAAGTGGATCAGGGACTGATGGTCCCGCAGTGGATGGTCCAGGGATATCTTCTACTCTGGCCTCTTCAGCTCTATCTCTTTCAGCTCTTTCTTCTCTTCCTCCTTTCATCCATATACCATTTAACTTCTTGAAGCCCATCCGATGAATAGTAGAAATACTGTAATAATCAGTGTGCCTTAATTTTCTTAGGGGTTCATTCTCCATAATAAGCACACCTTGGCTTCTAAAGATTAATGTAAGAACCATACCATATGGCAGTGTAGATCTTTTCTTTGTAGCAGCCTCTGCCATATATCCAATCATCATGCCAGCTAAGTTGACTGGCCTTCCAGTAATTATACAATCCATCAAAAGAATGTCTCGCTCCGAGACGTACTCAAATCTACCAATTTTTGGAAATAAAATTCTTCCACAAATGTTGTGTAGTAACCTGAGTTCCAGATTTAATTGATTTGCTAGGATTTCCTCAAACTCGGTTACATCCCTCCCTAACATTCTTGACAATGCTCCACTTCTATCATCATGTTGATATTCCATAATACCGATTGTAGGCATTTCCAACAAATTTTCAAGTATTTCAGCGGTTATTGTAACTCTTGTTCCTCTTACCATACTGATTAAACCGCCTTCTCCTCTACTTAAACCATTGTAAAACTCTCTCACTAAGGCTGGATAAGTGGGGATATCTAATGAGCAAATCTTTTTCTACCCCATTTCTTTCAAACATCTTCCTATTGTGAAGCCTTCCGACTCAAAGAAATCAAAATTGACCTTTCTTCCAGTTGTAATAGTCTTACCGGCTAATTGATCAACTTTTGTTGAAGAGGGTGAATGAGGGGAATCTTCTTGAGTGGCCGAAGAGGAGGATGGCGAGGGTTGCCTCCGAATCGTGCGTCGCCTCATTGGAACGGACGCTCCACCGACGAAACCGCGCCTCTTAGGTGCCATTGAGAAGATTGGAATGTTTAATCAAAGGCTTTGAGAAGATTGGGGAAGTTGGAAAGGCTTTGGAACTTCTTGGAGAGGTTTTGGAAGATGGATGGAATGATTTGGGGTCGACTCTGCCTTTTTATTTTTGACCTAGTTCGACCTAGAGTCGACTCTCAAAAACTGGGTGTCGGCTCCGAACCAGAAAGTCTGTCAGCGCTCGAATTAGAGTCGGCTCTACAAAAGTCAGAGTCGGCTCTAATTGCTTAGACAGAACATCAAAAACTAAGGTGTCGACTCCACAAACTGTTAGAGTCGACTCTAACAGTTTCAGAGAAAAAAAAATCAGGTTTCAAGGATCTGAAACTATTCAAATTAATCATCAAATTCTAGATAAATGTTCCTTAGCAATTGGGAAAACAATGAATCAAGATCTAGATAGATTTTCTTATTGAATATCGAGATTTTTCAAGAAATTGATGAAATCTAGATAGATGTCCTTAAGAGTTTCAGAAAACTATTCCAAAGGATCACAAACTCCTAATTCTCCTCTAAGATAACAAAATCTCTCTTCACTTAAGGGTTTTGTAAATATATCTGCCAGTTGTTCTTCAGTATTCACATAATCAAGATAAATTTCATTATTAGCAACATGTTCTCTTATAAAGTGATATCTTATTTCAATATGCTTTGTTCTTGAGTGTTGAATTGGATTTTTAGTTAGATTGATTGCACTTGTATTATCACATCTTATAGGTGTCTTATCAAGTGTGATACCATAGTCTTCAAGTTGTCTCTTAATCCATAGGATTTGAGCATAGCAACTTCCAGCTGCAACATATTCTGCTTCAGCAGTAGATAATGCAACCGATTTTGCTTTTTGCTAAACCATGAGATTAAGTTACTTCCTAAGAATTGGCATGCACCACTTGTGCTTTTTCTATCTAACTTACATCCAGCATAATCAGAATCAGAATAAGCAATCAGATTTAATGTTGAGTCTCTAGAATACCATAAACCTACATTTTTTGTTCCACTTAAGTATCTTAGTATTCTTTTAACAGCAATTAAATGTGATTCTTTATGTTCAGACTGAAATCTAGCACATAAGCAAATAGCAAACATTATGTTTGGTCTACTTGTAGTTAAGTAAAGTAGGGATCCGATTATACCTCGATAATATTTTTGATCAACCTTCTTACCTTCTTCATCTTTGTCCATCTTGCATGAAGGACTCATTGGTGTTCCGAGGGGTTTGATTGATTCCATACCAAACTTCTTTAGAATTTCTCTTGTGTACTTTGTTTGGTTGATAAAGATTCCCTCTTTGCTTTGTTTGATTTGGAGTCCAAGGAAAAATTGAGTTCTCCCATCATGCTCATTTCAAATTCTCCCTGCATTAACTTAGCAAACTCTTGACATAGAAGATTGTTAGTAGCACCAAATACAATGTCATCAACATAAATTTGAACTACAAGTAAATCTTTATCTTTTCTTTCAAAAATAATGTTTTATCAACATTTCTCTTGTAAAATCATTTTCAATCAAAAATTTACTTAGTCTATCATACCAAGCTCTAGGTGCTTGTTTCAGTCCATATAAAGCTTTGTGCAATTTAAAAACGTGATTTGAAATTCATGATCTTCAAATCCTGGTGGTTGTTCCACAAATACTTCTTCATTTATTAATCCATTTAAAAATGCACTTTTGACATCCATTTGAAATAAATTAATGTTCATGTGACATGCAAATGCTAGTAATAGCCTAATGGCTTCTAATCTAGCTACAGGTGCAAAGGTTTCATCAAAATCAATACCTTCTTCTTGATTATATCCTTTTGCAACTAATCTAGCTTTGTTTCTAATTACTATGCCATTTTTATCTAGTTTATTTCTAAAAACCCATTTTGATCCTATAACTGAATGATCTTTAGGTCTTTCCACTAATGTCCATACATTATTTCTAGTGAATTGGTTTAATTCTTCTTGCATAGCTAGCATCCAATTATTATCTTTTTCAGCTTCTTCAATAGTTTTAGGTTCAATTTGTGATACGAATGCAAGATGATTACTAATATTTCTCATAGATGATCTAGTTCTTATTCCTTGAGATGGATCACCTATAATCAATTCCTTAGGGTGACTATAAGCATATCTTCAATCTCTTGGTAGATCTACATCATTATGATTAGTATTAGTAACATCCGCATTAGGCGAATCATTACCTTTAACTTCTTGTTCATGATCTGAAGATACATCAATATTAAGTTTTTCAAGATTGTTTTCAAGAATGTTTGTATCTTCCTCATCATCAATCCTTTTGGAACTTGATGCTAAAGATTCATCAAAAATTACATGAATAGATTCTTCAACAATTAAACTTCCCTTATTGAACACTCTATATGCTTTACTAGTTGTTGAATAACCTAAGAATATTCCTTCATCAGATTTTGCATCAAATTTACCTAAGTTACTTTTACCATTATTATGAATAAAACATTTACAACTAAATGCATGAAAATATTTAATGTTGGGTTTTCTATCATGTCATAATTCGTAAGGTGTTTTCTTTAAAATAGGTCTTATTAATGCTCTATTTAGGATGTAACATGCTGTGTTAATAGCTTTCGCCCAAAAGTATTTCGGGAGTTTACTTTCACATAGCATGGTATGGGCCATGTCTTCTAGAGTTCTATTTCTCCTTTCAACTACTCCATTTTGTTGAGGGGTTCTTGGTGCAGAAAAATTATGATTAATACCATTTTCATTACAAAAGCTTTCAAATAAGTGATTTTCAAATTCAGTTCCATGATCACTTCTTAGAGACACTATGGTAGTATTTTTCTCATTTGTGACTTTCTTGAAGAATTTAATGAATATCGAGAAAGTCTCATCTTTGTGAGCTAAAAACATTACCCAAGTGAATCTAGAGTAATCATCTACTATCACAAGACCATATTTCTTTCCTCCTAGACTTGTGGTTCTAGTTGGTCCAAAAAGGTCCATGTGAAGTAGCTCTAATGGCCTAGAAGTTGAAACAACATTTTTAGATTTAAAGGAACTTCTCGTTTGTTTTCCAAACTGACATGCATCACATATTTTGTTATTTTCAAAATTTATTTTAGGTAGACCTTTTACTAAATCCATTCTAATTAGTTTTGAAATTAGGTATGTGCTTGCATGTCCTAATCTTCGATGCCACAACCAACCAATCTCATTCATATTAGCATTATTAGCAACTAAGCAATGATTATTAGTAGACAAATTGTCTAAGTCAATCATATATACATTGCCACTTCTATTTTCAATAAAAACAATGCTATTATCAATGGGATTAGCTACAGTGCATATAGAAGATTCAAATGATACTTTAAAACCTTTGTCACATAATTGACTTATACTAATTAAGTTATGCTTTAAACCATCAACATAAAGTACATTTTCAATATATGTGGAGGGAGTTATTTGAATGTTACCAAACCCCAAGATTTGGCCTTTGCCATTGTCGCCAAATGTAACAACTCCTCCTTTCTTTTCTTCAAGGGTGATGAATTCTTCTTTGTCACCCGTCATATGTCTTGAGCAGCCACTATCAAGATACCACTTTCTCTTTGATCTCTTGGCCACAAGACATTCCTGCAATGATATCAAACTTTATGTTTAGGTACCCAAGCTTTCTTGGGTCCTTCATGGTTAGTAGCAACAAAAATTGTTCCTTTCGGAACCCATATTTTCTTCCCTTTAACATTTAAGTTTTTATTAGGTTTTAGAATTTTACATTCATAAAATTTATGTAATTTTTGATTACATTTAAAGCATGTAAAGTTACTTTGGCCAGCACGCACAAAAATATTTTTTAGTGATTTTTGTTTTCTTAAAGTGTTATACCCTAATCCGGCTTTGTCAAAAACTATTTTTTGACTATTTAATAACATGTCTAATTTAGTTGAGCTTAAGGTAAACTTATCAACTATGTTCTTATGTTTTTAACCTCTTTCCTTAGTTTATCATTTTCATTTGAAATTAATTCTTTTTCTTTTACTAAAATCTCATTTTCAGATTTAAGTTTCTTAACTTCATTATTAAGATCTTCCTTTTCTTTAATGAAAGTTAAATTTTCATTTTTCAAAATCTTGTATTTCTTTTTCAAAATCTTAAAATCGCTAACAAGTTCATTAAAAGCATCAAATAGTTCATCAAAAGCAAATTCATCGCAAGGGTTATCGGAACTTACCTCATCATTGTCGTCCGCCATAAAACATACATTTGCGACTTCCTTTTGTTCTTCTTCTTCGGAAGAAGTTTCTTCGCTATCACTCTAAGTCGCCACATAAGCCTTCTTTTTCTTTTGTAGGTTTCTTCAATTTTGGACATTCATTCCTAAAGTGCCCCGGTTTATTACACTCATAGCAAGTCAAGGGGTCTTTCTCTTTTTCTTTGTCCTTGTCCTTGTTCTTATCCTTTTCTCCTTCCCACTTTGCTCCAAATTTCTTCTTGTGAAAGGGTTTCTTTCTCCTCATGAATCTTTTAAATTTCTTAGCTAAGAGAGCAGTCTCTTCATCATTATCATCATCATCATCACTGCTGCTCTCTTCTTCTTTTGCAGCTTTGAGGGAAATTACTTTCTTTTTCTTTGAGTCCTCCTCTACATGCTGCCTCATAGTCAGCTCATGGGTCATAAGAGATCCTAGAAGCTCCTCTAAGGGTAAAGTGTTGAGGTCCTTTGCTTCTTGGATTGCTGTCATTTTTGCTTCCCATGATCTTGGTAATGACCTAAGAATTTTTCGAACAAGTTCTGAGTTAGTATATGTCTTACCAAGACTTTTTAAACCATTTACAATATCTGTAAATCTAGTGTACATGCATGCAATGGTTTCAGATTGTTCCATGCTAAACAACTCATATTTATGAACAAGAATATTAATTTTAGATTCTTTTACTTGGTTGGTACCCTCATGGGTAACCTCTAGTCTATCCCAAATCTCCTTTGCAGAATTACAAGTGGAGATTCTATTAAATTCATTAGCGTCTAAGGAACAATATAAGACATTCATGGCCTTAGCATTGAGCTGTGCCATTTTCCTATCATTATCATTCCAGTCCCTTTCGGGCTTAGGAACAATAGTGCCATCAATAACATGTGTGGGTGTACTAGGTCCATTAATTATAACACCCCATAGTTCATAGTCAGAAGCTTGAATGAATATCCTCATTCTAGCTTTCCAATATGAATAATTTGAACCATTAAACAGTGGAGGTCTATTCGTAGAATGACCTTCAGCAAATGATCCAACTTGAGCTGCCATTTGGATCTTTAGCTCTTGATCGTGTGATCAAAATCTAATGAGCACAAGCTCTGATACCAATTGTTGGCCCATATGACAACCTAAGAGGGGGGGGGGGGTGAATTGGGTTCTTAAAAATTTAAACCTTTTCGAAATGTTTGTTTGCTTAGTATATGTGGAAGTGAATGCAGATGCAAAAACAAGATGCAATCAGTAAGATAGAGATAGAGATAGAGATAAAGGAGACACGGCAAACACAAAGAGTTTATAGTGGTTCGGTGTATCCAACACCTACGTCCACTCCCAAGATTTACTTGGGTCCACACTATAATCTTCCTTGATTACAGCAGAGTTGTTTTACAAGCTCACGACTCAAACTTGTTGTTTTTCCCGGGATCACAACGAACCCAGCTGGTTTTTCGGGTTCACCAGCACAAAAACCCTAACACAAGCTATCCCAAGCTTGTACCGAGGTAAGACTACCTCCACTAGTTCAATCCCCCAGATTGAACTAGACACAAACAAAAGAAATAATGTTTTTCAATTATAAAGCTCCTTAATGAGCAGATAATCAAATATAATAACAAGGTTTAGAAAAGCCTGATTTGTAGTTGGTTGGCTTTTGAGCTTTTCTTCTTTTCTTCTTTTCTTGTTTTCTTCTTCTCCTTGCTGGGTTGAATCAAGCCTCAGCTCCGATTCTTCACAGTTGAAGCAGTTGAGAAGGGTTGAAAAGCAAGAACCTTATCCTCTTTCTCCTATTTGGAAAATCCACCAAAACTTTGATTTAAATGCCTTGGATTCCTCTTGAGCATTTTGGAGTGGAGTGGATTTGAGCTAGAAGGTTTTCCTCTTGAGATTCAGGCTCTGTCTTTTTCGGATTTTTGGATATGGATTTCTCTATTTGTTTCTCTGTTTTTCCATTTTCTGTTCTCCTCTTTTGAATGATAGTCTTCCCTTTTTATAGATTTCTTTCAAGCCATTTTTGGAAGAAAAACTATCCGTTGGAGTGTACCTTGTAACAAAATATATCCGTTAGAAATAAAGTAAAATAGAAATATTACCGTTAGAGCTGATCTGGCAATTTGATTTTTCGTTCCAGGTGGGTTGGAGTTGACTCTAACTTTTCTGGAGTCGGCTCTAACTCGAAACACTTTAATCTGTTATTTCTGGAGTCGTCTCTGACTTTTCTGGGGTCGACAAGAAATTTTTCTGGAGTCGACTCTAACAGACCCGGAGTCGACTCTAAATCGGGGCCAGAAAAATCAACGTTCTGTTTCTTCTGTGAGAGTTGGCTCTAACAGTCTCGGAGTCGACTCTAACTTCCGTGCCAGATCCGGAGTCGGTTCTGTGATTCTCGGAGTCGACTCTAATGTCTGCAATCTTACCTAGACATTAGATTCGATCCAGAACACGATGTAACTCCTGATTTTGATCATTCAATAGACTTACAATCTGAAACACTTAATCAAAATCATTAGAGCCTCCATTAGTTATACTCAAATAGTTTTGTTAATCATCAAAATCATCAATTGGGTCAACACCCATAACGCCCGCGTAAAGTCATTGCAATGCCTAGAGACACATGTCCGGGGGCGGTTTGCAAAGGATGGGGATCAACCACTTGGGAGGTAACACCCCTTTCGCCTTGCTGGGGAGGGCCCACTCCGTCTCAGGGGTGAGGGGGCATCTGATATGACTGATCCAACGCCGTCAGAATAAACGATAACGGTGACTGACGGAGGCCCTCTTGGCCTCTTGAGCTCCCCCTCGGTCTCGGACTACATGAACAGTGCTTGGCCTCGAGTTCCACCCTCGGCCTCAAGCCACAGCTCCCGGGATTTATGAACAGTATCTCAACCCCGAGACCCCCTCGGTCTCGGGCTGCATGAACAGTGCTTGGCCTCGAGTTCCACCCTTGGCCTCAAGCCACAGCTCCCGGGCCTTATGAACAGTATCTCAACCCCCGAGACCCCCCCGGTCTCGGGCTGCATGAACAGTGCTTGGCCTCGAGTTCCACCCTCGGCCTCAAGCCATAGCTCTCGGGCCTTATGAACAGTATCTCAACCCGCCGGGCCACCTAGCATACCCACGTAATCCGCCGCACATCCGTAGCAGGGTGTAGCCATACCTCATAACGACATATGGTCCCTCATATGTCTATCACTGTGCATGACCATACCCTGTTATAGCGTACGGTCCACACCTGTCCGTAACTGTGCGCGGTCACATCCGGCGATGGCGCGCACCAGGCATAACCACAGAGGCCAGACACCTGTGAGGCCGTACTGACAGGTGATGTAGGACACCTCCGACATGCACGGTGACAATGCGATCTGTCACTGTCAGCCTCATCTTTTGTCCGTTATTGAATGAGACACCTTGAAATCAGCAATCTTTTGGAATGGAAGGGTGTATCTTCGAACAGGTATAAAAGCATACGCTCTCGCTGTAAGTAAGGATCGAAGAACTCTGGTTTTTCTAACTTTTTTCTACTAGTTAAGCCCTAACTGTCTAGCTTCCTTCGGCTAGACTGCTCTCATCCGTTTCCGAGTGACTAACTTGAGCGTTGGAGGGTCCCATCTTAGCATCCGGTATCCGAAAACTTTTCTTGCAAGAGTCCGGTGAGGAGGACACCCGTTTCCCCGGAAAGGAAGTGACTCGGCGTCATCAATTATAACCTATTCATTGCCCTCCTCTGCTAGAATTGATTGGGAGTAAAGTAGAAGAGGTTTCATCTCTCTACCTTCCATTGCTACGAATTGATTGGGAGTAAAGTAACCGTTCCTCTTGAATATGCTAGAATAATGCACGAATAATTGGTATCGTTAAAACCTGAGTCTCTTTGTCTACTTGATTTACCCAAGAATAGCAACCAGTGCTGCATTGGGAATCTTTGGTAAAACGTTCATGAGGTACAGTTAAGAGGCTTCGCTGTCTGGTCCCAGATACCGTGGCGCATCCTTAGCTAATGTGTAAGACTTCTATTCCAAGACAACATTAGATTAAGCCACATCAGATGGGGCCGAGTTTCTCAGCCTATCAAATGTAAGACAGCAAGTTCACTCCAATGGTCCCCTGTTATGGATTCTGGCTTTTTTTTTTCCATTATTTTTTTCTTTCTAAAGAGACAGTGAAGTGGTAGTACTGAACAAATTAAGTTTTTTTTTTTTTTTTTTTGGGTGATTCAGCCCTTGTTTTGCTTTATAGGTACGGCAAAACAAGAACATCGCAAGCAAGGAAGTGACAGTAGTCGCCTTTTGATGCAAGTTTTTGAAATGCTTCACTCATGGAAAGACTAGAAAATTCAATCAAAATCAAATGAAGAATCCATTCCGTTAAAAAACAGGAAATAACTGGTCATGTATAGGAGAAGGGTTATTTACTTAGTCCCGAGCAATTTAACCGAGCATTTGAAACAATGAATTAAGCAGTTGATGGCTCCTACCTTGAAGAACTCCAAGAGCAGTTGGAGGTCTCCTCATATGAAATATTTACTGGAGTGATGGAACTCTAGCGACCTGTTATTGTTGAAATTGTGATATTATTTTCAGAAGGCTGTGGCATGTCTAACTGTAAGGCTTCCATCGTCGAGTGTTTGCCAAAGAAGAATGCAGGTTGATTAGGTTTTGGTAGAACTGCAGCATCATTGCTAAGCATGGAAGAAACAGCAGACATTGTAGGCCGATCTGCCACATTTGCTTGCACACATAGGAGTGCCACATTAATGCATCTCGATAGGTCACGGGCTGGACAGCTATCTCCTAATGATGGATCCATCAACTCTTCTTCCTTCCCTTGTGTCCAAAGCTCCCATGCCTGAAGCAAAAACATGTCATTATTAAATTCAATGCAGGAAGCCAATTTTGAGGAGAATTAGTGTTTTTTCTTTGTTTTATAACTCACATATCCTACAAGGTTCAGAGATTGGCCGAAATTTTTTTTCCCAGCATTTCTTTTGCCGCTCAATATCTCTAGCAGGAGGACTCCAAAGCTGAAGACATCAGACTTCACTGAGAAAACACCGTCCATTGCATATTCTGGTGCCATATAACCACTGGACTCCATCAGTTAGTATAAATCTATGTCAGCAGCAGGAGTATTAGTACTTTTCTTTAGCATAGGGTGATGCAATGTTGAAGCATTTGTTTCTTAGTACTTACTATGTGCCAGCAATCCGATGCGTATTTAATTGTGAACTATCCAAGCTGAAGATTCGAGCCATGCCGAAATCGGAAATCTTTGAATTCATCTCAGCATCTAAGAGGATATTGCTTGCTTTGAGATCTCTATGAATAATCTTCAGCCGGGAGTACTTGTGGAGGTAGAGAAGACCTTGAGTGATCCCTTCAATGATAAGAAACCGTCTACGCCAGTCTAAGAGAGCTCCTCTAGTTGGATCTGATTGCATTTGGATTCCATCATGTCAATAGTTGGAGAATTATATGAAAAAAAAAATCATATACACAGTGATATGAATTACCAAAGATATATTTATCCAAGCTTCCGTTTGGCATGTACTCGTATATCAATATTTTTTCTTCTGCTTCAATGCAGAAACCAAGAAGTCCAACGAGGTTTGTGTGTTGAAGTTTAGCGAGGAGTTGAATTTCACTTTTGAACTCCTCAAGGCCCTGTCCTGAACGTCTCGATAGCCTTTTGGCTGCAACTTCTCTCTGTGACAGCATGCCCTGTAATGGTGATTAATCACTATTATCTCCTTCATACATCATAAGTGTTGCTAGATTTTTCCTCCTCATTTCGTGGGGTCTTAAACAAGTTCGAATTTTTCATGGCTTTTTCGCATCATTTTCAGTTTTTGGCTTCTTAATCTCTACTACAACCTCTGGACCCTAATGTTAACGCATATTTACCAAGTAATTGTTGCTTATATATATCTGCTATTGGCCCAAAACACCTTGTTCTAGATTGTAGGAGCCTAGAAAGAAATACAACATTGCAAAGCATGATTGCAACAAGGATTTTGGTTCTAAATACGATTCTGAATCTGATTAGTGGGGATTAATGACTCCTTCTGGTCAGATTTTACTAAAAAGAAAAAGTTCAAATTCAAATTTAGTGCCTTATGTTGTTGCTCTTTTTGTTTACACTTTATTTTTCTGTCAACTTCCAAAAACACAATAGACCAAGAATTTTTTTCTGCAAAAGTACATCAATTATATTAGTTTACTTCATGCATAATGATTGGGTATATGATTATTGTGCTACAGCATGTCCCAATCAAGTGGATACACTAATTCAAGGCTCATATGTGGATGTTATTGTGGTGTAATTGAAAAACTTAGATGGACATTGAAAGCCATGAAATCAAAGCTTACCTTATAAACAAGCCCGAACCCTCCCTGTCCAATTTTGTTTGCAATAGAGAAGTTGTCAGTGGCAGATGCTATGGTGAACAAGTCAAACGAAGGCAACTCGAGGACTTCCCCTTTAGCAGCTTCATGAGGGTAGGATATGCTAGTCGTACCTGATATATGCTTAAGATTGTCACTAAATTAGAAAACAATTAGATCAATATTTATCTAGACTTTTTCTTAGCTTGTACATTAACAATCAAGGCATTCTCATCCATAGTTGATCAAGCATTAGGGATATGATAATGCTTTAATCTGATGCCCTTTTGGAGTATTTGAGCATGGATCCTCTAAATTCCAAAGCAAATATAAAAAATGCGTTTGATAATCATAATTATAGCATGGTAGTCTTAGCCTATATATGTATGCATGCATGTTCATTCATATATATGTATTTATGTATTGTTAGCTTATGCAAAGTCTATCCCCTTTTTTTTTTCCCCTCATAATTCTAAATCCTTCCCCTGTTCCATTCCTTCCATATCTTGTGCTATGCAATATGAGAGCCACTGATCATCTGTAGGGATGAAAGTGCCGTTTTACCTGTTCTCATAGTCTGTATTTTTCGTCTGCGCCACATAAACGATAGCAAAATTAGTAGCACCACAGCACCAGCCACTGCCGATAGTCCCCGATCACCCATTTTCGCCTCCTATCGGCAAGTGATGATGATGATCGACCTGCACAATTATTATGAAATTATCAATGCAGAAAATAATATTTTTTTGCTGGATTTCTCTTCTTGTACTTCCCTCGTGTCGTGGTCTGTTTCTCTTGTTGCATTTTGTGACAAATAAGTTAAAGCTGGTAGATTGGTACCGAGTTTAGTGCCTTCAGGTTTAACAAGGAAATTATTCATGAAATAATATAAAAGCGACACCCTTTTTCTACTTCAGCATGTTGCCCTCTAGTTTAACCATGCAACGGGCATGATGGATTCTCCGCAAAGAGAGTTTATAATCCTTTTTGACAGATTTAAATCGAAATAATTTTTTTGTCCTCTTTATTATTATTATTTTTTACGTAAAATGGAGCCAGACGAAGTTGACCGCCACCGTTGCCTCTAGTTGAAAAGTCCACTCTTAGTCAGAAATAACGGCTTGTTTCCATCTTCTAGACCATTCACACGTCAACTCTAAGGCTATATTTGGAATAAGGATAAAAAGAATATTTTCTAAATATTCTTCTTTATTTCGAAAAGCTATAACTTTATGAATATGTTTGAAGCTATAACTATGAAAAATAACTAAAGAGGTTAATCAGATAGGATAACCATGTTTAACCATGAGTTATCCTCTGAACTTATTCCCTAGGGACCCAGAAATAGCTGGTTATCCTTCTAGCAATCCCTTGAGAGCATATTTATCAATAAAAAAAAATTAGATTTGTCCTAAAATTTCTTTCGTATCCTTTTATTCTTCCCCCTTCCGTTCAATCGGCTGTTGCCCTGATCTTCTGTCTCTCGATCTCCTGCTTCCGTCTTCCGATCTCTTGCTTCACATCTCATGCTCTCGCTTTGCTCTTTCTCCTCTTCTCTTCATAGATCTGGCCGCTGAACTCTGGATTTCTTTCGATTTTGAGGGTTCTTGGCAGCAGTAGAACCCCCTCGCCGCCCGCAATTATCGTAGGGCCATGTCGCGCCCAGCTTCCTCGGCCCCCAGCCCCAGTCGATGAAACACGCCGGCTTGCCTCCCCCACCGTGCCCTGCCAACTCTACCGCGGCATCTGGCAGCGCCACTGGGGAAAGGGAAATCGCCAAGATCCAGTACCCCAAGAATCGGACCCGCCTCTTGCTTGGCACCTTCGATACCGCCGAGGAGGTGGCCCTCGCGTATGACAAGGCCGCCTTCCGTCTCTGCGGGGACTTCGCCAGGCTCAACTTCCCCCACCTCCGCCATGAGACTGGCAGCGCCAAGCTTCAGGCCATTTGCTAGAGCCTCGCCAACTTCCAAAGTAGGTCACCCCCCTCCCACCTAGTGGCACCCTTGAGCCCATTTCGGATGCCGCCGCCGATGCCGACTGGTGACCGAATGTGGCGAAGGGTGAACTGGGCTCGGAGGACTACAAGTCGGAGAGCTCATTGGAGGGTGGCGATGATTGCTCATCGGGGTTGTCATCGGTGTTGGAGATGCAACATTTAGACTTCACCAAGGCACCGTGGGATGAATTGGGGAGCTTCGTTCTATGACCCATTTCTGGACCGTTTAATCTGAGTTGATTTGGACCGTTTGATTTTAGATCAAACGGGCCAAATCAATTGCTATAATAGAAATTGTAAGGATAGTTTGGGGTTTAACACTAAATTTTTTGGAAATATCCTTTTCTATCCCTCCAATCAAATACAACCAGAGGGGATAACAAAAGGTCATCCTTTGGATTCACTTTTTGCATTTAATATGTCCAAAAAAAACTCTGTCCTATACACTTATTCAGGGATAGTGTTTTTTCTATCAAACACTACCTAAAGGATAAGTATGAAAAAGGTTAACCAGAGAAGATAACCCATGTTTAACCATAGGTTATTCTCTGAACTTATTCCCTAAGGAACCTAGGAATAGCATGAGCTATCCTTTGAGAGCAAAATTGTTATTTAAAAAGGGTAGTTATTTCCTCAATTATCCCATGAATAAACTCTATCATGTACACTTATTCAAGGATAGCATGTTGGAAATCAAACACTACCTAAATTAAGTCTAACCTTCAGAATAACTTTATTTTTAAATAAAGGGAACGAAAACGTGAAGAAATTTTTTAGGCTGGAGACAGATCTAAATTTCAAATTTAGAACCTCCTCCTCCATTTAGGGAAGATCCGAACATTTTATTATTTATGCGTTTAAGTATTTACAATCCTCATAGATTATCATTCAAATCGCTTGAACTCTAGGCTGAGGGCATCTAAATTGATTTAAGAGAATCAATAAATCCAATGTAAACGATTCTAGTCACTATGAGAAAAATTGATTCGGATTCAGAAATGAGTTTCACCATATCAGTCACGCAGCTCATGTGTACTGATCCAACCAGCTTATATTATGGTATGGATCGCCCTTGCATATATCATACCCCTGTCAGTCGTTGATTTATTAATTTCCAAGCTCACAAATTAATAGCAGAGCCTCTTTGCCTCATGTCAGAGTTTTTGATCTATAGCATCAGTAACTATATATGGTAGTTTTTGGAGTCAGAAATCATACCTGCTGGATATGAAGCTGCCACCCGGACGTATAGATCATGTCCACCACTTGTATTCTGCCGCAGTTGAAGGAGATCGCCATTCCACATGATGCAGAAATTTCCTGAAGAATTGGCAACATTGGCATAAGCAGTGCAAGAGCAGCTGCGCAAGCACGCATCTCTGCACTGATCCAGACTCATGCTCATGGTTTGCACGGCATTTGACGTCTCTGGCAGTTCTACTCCCGGGAGCTTCACTCCGTCGTCACGCCCGCAATCTAAACTCGAAATCCCCCTGCTGCACCCCTCGGAAAAATCCCCGCGAGACCAATCGTCGCTTGACTTGGGCTGAGTTCCGTTCACGCACATGCACTCCGGGGAGCTATTAGGATCATAGAAAGCATTGGGTCCACAAGGAGCACGCCCGGGCCCGGCATCTTGTTTCTCCCACTTTGCCTTCTCCTCAGCCCAAACAAACAACGCAACCTCCCCTGATGGACTGACCACCAGCCTAGGCATCGCCGATCCGTTATCGGTATCAAACTTGAGAGCTGCATCAGACATCGAGTGGATGTAATTGAAGGTGAATACACTATTGGATTTCAAGTCCACCGGTTTCTGCTCTTGTGTCTCGTTAAAGATAATAACGGCCTTTGGCGAACTAACATCGATTCTGAGAAAGTAGCTCCCGGGAGATGGGTCAACTTCGCTCCTCCATGACGTGAGGTAGCGATTGGGAACAGGTCTGGAGTCCACACCGAGCTTCATGCCCGGTAGCAACGTGTCAGAGGGGTGATCGAAGCTCTGCCATGCAGGGTTCCTCTCAGCACCATCTGTCACGATAACGAGGTTCCCCGAGTCTAGCAACCGAGCGACGGAGTTGCTGACCGGAGTCATGCCTGATGATGACCAGACCGTGTGGCCCGTATTGTTGTTAAGGAGGGCGAGGTTTCCATCGGTGCTCAGCTTAAGAACTCCAGAGAGATCTACGAGTGGTTTCTCTCTGTTGGCGACCCACACAATAGTTTGAACAGAAACCTTCTTGCACCAGATGCCCAGGTATCTGTTTGTGGGGATGCCAACATTGAAAAAACCCAGCTCGAAGACTCCGCCGGCTGACACCAAGGTTTGGCCGTCTGTGATCTGCTGGCTCTGAGTGATGGCTTCAATGGCAACAGAAAGGGAAAGGCTGAAGAAAAACATCAGAAGAAGAAGAAGAATCCATGATGCTAGGTGTTGTTGCTTCATGCTTGGCACCCAGGCCTCGGTCACCGTTTGGTTTGTCAGGTTTGGCAATCTCTGATTCCTTCTTAAAGGTCAGTTATCTAAGATTACCAATCATATTGGTAATCTTAGGTCAAGTTGCTTTCCTTCAATTCTTCTTCTTCTTCTTTTTTTTTTTTTTTATAATTCCAATTAAAATTTTAAAATAATTAATTTAATTATGTATTTAAATAATTCATATTATATTTAAATTTATTAATATATATATTATATAATATATTAATATCGAATTTAATATTAATATGATATTTAATTTGAATATATATATAGTAATATGTAAATTTTAAATTTTAAATTATTAACATTTATGAACTTTTTATATATTAAATTATATATAATATACCAAATATCTATATATAGATATAATATGTATTATATAATGAGATATTTAATATAAAATTAAATATTTATAATATTTAAATATATAAATAGTTTTAAAATTAGTTTACAAAGAATTTTAATTTTATTAAAATATTTTATATTTTAATAAAAAGAAAAAAATATTTAAATATATATATATTTAAATAAAATTTAAAAATATGATAAATTAATTAATATTTTTGGATTTAATAAATAAATATAAAATTTTAATATATATGAAATCAAACGCCATCTTAATGTCAAGCTGGATGTAAATGCGTAACAGCGTAAGTACTGAACGATGACCGCGTTGGTCAGTCAACCAAGCTCCTCCCACCACCAATTTTCTTTGAACTTAGCGCACGGCAGTTCTTGAAAGGTAGAAACGAAGTTGAAGAGTCTTCCATTAAGATTTTTCCGACTGTTTGTTAGAATTAATATGGTTTGAATAGAAAATTTTAGTCCTACATTTGAATAGAAAATTTTAGTCCTACGATTAAAATCAAAAAACGACTAGAAGTTTAAAAGTACACAAAGCCTTAAAGTCTTTGATTTTGAAGAAGAACCAAAGCTAATGAGTTCTAGTGGTTCTTGGGCTTAAATCTATAAATAAATTATTATTATTAAACAAATCAAAGATTGGGTCTTGGGCCTTGGGGCCTTGATCCATCAATATAACTACCAAGTAGTTATATATAACTATTTTTTATTGAAAAGACATAAAATTTAAATTTAAATTTCAAAGGACATATCTTTTTGAGGAGGCAAACTGTTTTTTATAAATTTAATACTTAATTTGAATTTTTTTTGATTAATTGAATTTTTGTTTTCTTTGATAGCACATATACTTCAAAAGGGAATAATTTCAGTTTGCCAGAATCTAAATTCTAGTGCTGAGAATTTAAATTATCGATAATCGAATCCTAGAAAGACAGACACTCATAGATTTTTTAAGCACAAGGAGGAGTGAAAAATTTCTGTCGACATTGCAATTTAAGCAAGCTTCTGTTCAAAACGGTTCTATTTTTTATTTTTTTATTTTATTTAAACTTATCATGAATTGTTGAATATAGATGTCTAGCACTGTTTGGATTGGGGTGAATGGTAGGGAAGAAAAAAAGGAAGGGAAGGAAATGAAGGTCATAAGTTATTTATTTAAAAAAAAAAAAGAAAAAAAGAATAAAAGTAATATTTTTTATTCTTTCATCCTTATGGTTCATTTTCTATTTTGAAAAGTATAATTATCACATAACTCTTTTTCTTTTTATTTTTCTCTCTATTCAAACAAGATAATTGATATTACTTTTTTTTTCTTTTATCTTTTTCAAACAAAAGAAGAAGAATTATCCTTTCTTTCTTTTTCTTTACCTTCCATTCTATTAATTACTTCTTTTTACTCCCTCCTTTCTTTTCCTCCAAAGATCCAGACATAGCCTTAAAATCTTATGGAGATTTAAAAATTAGTTGCAGTGGAGAACCATTTGGAACCTTGCAAGTTGACGCGGTTCTAGTGACAAATACATAATTAATAAATTAATAAATTGCATCATATAATTTAATTACAGTACTCTAATTTATTTATATTAAAAAATTAATCGAGCATCAAATAAATATTATAAATAACCAAAAATATAAGACTGATTAAGATGTGATTGCATAATGTAAAAAATATACAGCTCCTTCAGAGCCCAAATTGCAGGATATTATTCCTACTAAACAAATTGTTGGTTTAGCTTGTCTGCCTACAAAGTGACCACTAATTTGGTTTATTCAATTATTGTAATATAGCTCGGATTTCAAGTTCAATATTATGGGTTAATCTATATGGACAGAGTATTACTTCTAGAACGGCAATGTTTAAAACGTACTTATTTTGCCGTAAGCCCTATTATTATTCATTAAGTGTTTATTTGGTTATAAAATGAGGAGCTAGATTCTTTGTTCCCAGTCAAAAAAGGGAAAGAAAAAAGGGGAAAAAATGTATATTTGATTGAAACTGAATTTAGTTTAGAATTGTAGCAGCTCTGATCACAGCTTGACTCCCAATAAATTCCACCTTTAATAATAATGCCTTCTTTCCAAAACACCCACAGCAGCTGCCGCAGCTCATTCTGCAATTTTTCACACCATATTCTCCAATATCTTATTTATTTCACGATCACCAGAAAGACTTCTAAATATCAGCTCAAAACATACCACAACATTGAAAGCAGCCTCAACCGGGTCCTTAGGTAGTGTTTGATATGGGGAATAAGGGGATATCCCTCAGATATTCCTCTTATCCCCAAAAGCTATAATTGCAAGGATTATCTCTGAAAAAGGTTAACCAGAGGGGATAACCCATGTTTAACCATGGGTTATCCCCTGAAGTTATTCCCTAGGGACCCCAGGAATAGTTGGGTATCCCTTTAGCTATCATCTGAGGGCATTTTTGGGAATAAAAAATATTTTTACCCTATGATCTCATTCTTTTTGCCTCCCGTTTGAGCGGCCGTCGCCCCTTCGCTCGTCTTTTGATTTCTGCTCCCCTCTTCCGATCTCTACTCCCGTCTCGGCTCCTATCTTTCGATCTCTACTCCTGAACTCCTGGACATGAACCCTGGATTTTTGATCTCTACTCCCGTCTTTCGATCTCTGCTCCTGTCTTCCGAAGATCTCTGCTCCTGTCTTCCGATCTCTGCTCCCGAACTCCTGGATGCTGAACCCTGAATTTTCGATCTCTGCTCCCATCTCTCGTAGCTTGTTTCAGGTAAGTTCTTTTCCCTTTTTTTCTTCTTTATCCAACTCGATCTTGAGAACTATTTTGATGCTATATATATATGTCACAGGTAAGGGTAAAATTTTGTTTTATTTTTTATATGTATTTTTGGTTAAGATGGTTGGGACCCATGCGATGTCTTGCCCGTTGTTGACTGTTCTTTGATCTTTTACTTGGTTAATATCAAACTGTCGCAGTTAGAAATTTTGGCTGGTTAATATCTGCCCCCCTCTCTCTGTTCTTCTTCCTTCCCTTCTCTCTCATTCCCTTCTATAACTGCTGGATCGAGATAGATGCCTTTAAATCCATTCTTCTATTGTTGGAATATTTATTGATCCTGTCTGGAATCAGGCGATCTGTGAGTCAGGGCGACGAACTCGTAGTTTGTTTGCCCTCTTTTCGTCTAATTGGGCTTCAAAATGGTAATTGCGGTTTTAGCAGACTGTATGATACTATGATGCCACGTAGAATAAATGTAGCATAGACCTGTTTGGATTTCTTGGTTTGTTTTCCATATAATCAGGAGGACATTCTTTTCTATTCTTCTCGTAGATGATGCTAATGGCAGCTTGGTTCTTGTTTATTATATCTATGTTTGATGATATCTGATGAGGATTTGAGGATTTAAAGAATTGCTTTTTAATCTCCATGGCAAGGGGATTACAGCAAGGATTGTTCAGTTCTTGTCGATAGATTTGTAGCTTAGGTATATTGAGATGTTCAACTTGCTAACTCTTAAATACTGAATTGGCTTCATGAAAGCCAATGTGCCCATATTTTTTGTGCCATGTTGTGCTATTATGCTAGCAGAATAATACTCATCTGTGACAAGCAACTACAATCACTCTTTAACTGTGAAAATGTATTTTATCTAATCTATTTGTCATATGCATCATACATAACCATTAGCATTATCATGATTATATTTCGCCTCTTGTATCTCATCGAATAATTAGGCACACAAAAGAAGAACCATGGTTGGGACTTCGAAGAGTGGTGAAACAGATCATCTCGTGCTAGGGTCACTAACTGGACCGATGAAGAGGATAAAATCTTATCAAGATTGCTGAAGGAGGAGTTTCTTAGGGGTGATACATTCGGAAACACATTTACCAAGCCTGCTCTCTTTAGGGTTCTTGAACGGTTCAATATGGAGGCTAAAACCAAATAGACCATTCAGAATATGCAAAATAGAATGAAGAATTTGAGAAAAAATTTCGTCTATATCATTACTTGGCGACTTTGCCTGGTTGGGGTTGGGATCCAGATAGATAAATCCCTGCCAATACTGATGAACAGTGGGACCATGTGATCTCAGTAAGCTAATCAGTCAATGTTTCTTAGAATTGCATTGACTTTGAATAAATTGAAGCTAATTTCATATTTGGATATACTAGGTCAATAGGGAACTGATACACTGTAGGAATAAGCCTTTTGCACCATATGAGGATATGCTTATTTGGTATGGAAAGCAAGTTGCTACTAGTGCAGGGGCTGCGACACGCATTGATGCAACACCTCTGCAAGCAATTCCAGTACTTGAATCATCAGACGTTTCCAAACTATAGGACTCCGCCCCTCTTTTATTTACTCATTCGGATGACTGCTACTTCAATGAACCAAATATACATAATGACACTGACAGTGATGCGATCCATGTAGATCTTGAGGGAGAGGAGAGTCCGATGATCCTGTTGCTTCCCCTAAACATGGCATGGATGATATTGGACCTTCACCAACCCCACAATATCAATCTGACAACCCTGCTGTTAATCGTAGTGAATCGGCCTCTGATGATGCAGCATCCTCAAGGCAAGAGGTTGCGTCAGGATACTATGCCCACAACACAACGACGTAGATGATTTGGAGGGATAGACAAGTTTGAAATATTAGAGGATTTGAGGCAGCAATCCACCCAACATTTAGAGTTCTTGGAAGAAGCCATACAATTGTCGAGAAAAATGTTGGCTGTTACACTAGAGAAGGCAGAAAAGGAAGCTTCGTGTGGTATGGATAAATGCATACCAAATCTTTTTAGCTTACATTTAGCGATGGATGACTTTACAGTTATGTCTAATATCTTGTGTCAATCCTTTGAGACTCGTCAATTATTCATGATGTTAGATGCAGAGCAAATGAAAAGTTTCGTCAATTATCATTTGAATAAACATCGTGGTATTTGATCTTGTTATTCAACCATTTTTGGGATATGTAATGATGTTATTTGCTTTGTTAGTTTGATGAAACATTTGTCTTGATATGTTAGGTGTAATTCTAAAATCATGAAAATGTTTTATTTAATATTCAATGTAGCCTTGTGTTCTTGTGGCAGTGATAGTTGTTTCATTTTTGCAATTTAATGTAACAATGTGTTCTTGTGCCAGTGTTCCTTGTTAATGTAGCTGGTGTCTTTTGCAATTGATATAGCAAGTCATCAATTTGATTTACTAATGCAAACTTTGAATGGCATGCTGCTTGATGATGAAATTATGATCGAATTGTTGGATGAGTTAATGGAAACGGATGAAGAGAATTTGTGTCCACAAAGGGTTCCATGCCATAATCGAGAATTCAGCGGTGCGAATATTATTCAAGACATATTGAATGGTCATTATGACCGTTGCTACCGATACTTGAGAATGAACACAGAGATGTTTCAGATTCTTAAAGAGAAAGTTGTTGGCATTGGGTCGCTAAAATCGGGTCGGACGGTAGAAATTGATGAGCAACTGGCAATCTTTTATGTCTAGGTTATGGTCAATCGAATAGGATTATTCAGGAGACCTACTAGCACTTGGGAGAGACAATAAGTAGGTACTTCCATAAGGTTATGGATGCTGTATTGCATTTGCAGGATGAGTTCATTCAATTCCCATCAAATGATTCAACGGTTCATCCGAAGATAAGAGATAATCGATGTTTCTATCTATTCTTCAAGGTAACGGTCGAACATTCTCCATGACACGTTGCATCAATTAGATCTCATAAGCTTTGCTGAAACTTTGTTTTGACTGTAGGATGCAATTGGTGCCATAGATGGCACGCATATAGAGGTTATTCTACCGAAGATGGATCAACCTCGTTTTCGCAATCAAAAGAATACAATATCTCAGAATGTCATGGCTACTGTATCTTTCGACTATATGTTTATGTTTGTATGCGTTGGTTGGGAAGAATCGGCAGCGGACATGACAGTTTTGAGGTGTGCTGTGACCATGGAGGATTTACAGTCCTAGAAGGTAAGGTTTTCAAATTATAACCATGTTTCCAAAAAGTGTTATGTTTGTTTACGCATGCTTAGTGTCAATTTATGCAGGAAAGTTTTATTTGGTTGACTCGGGGTACGTGAATACAGATCAATTTTTGGTACCCTATCGGGGTACTAGGTATCATCTTAGTACCTTTCATACATCCGCTTCTGGTCGGCAAAGTTATAAGAACCATAAGGATCTTTACAACCATCGGCACACACAGCTGCGTAACTGCGTAGAAAAGGCTTTTGGGATTCTAAAAAAAGATTCAAGATTCTTCGATTGCCATTGCCTTACCGGTTCGAAGTTCAAAAAAAAATTCATTTTGGCTTGCTGCATCATACATAACTTTATTCGACGAACTCAAGGCAATGATAAGTATTTCAATGCCAATGATATTGATGACTCCCCGGATGATGGTGAGCAATTAAGTTTCAACCCCATTAGTCAAGATGAATCAAGGAGGGGTGAGGTTAAGAGGGATTGTATTGCCAACGCAATGTGGCATCAATTTACATCTAGAAGTACGAGCATTTTGAAAAATCATTATTTTCTTACTGTTTCGGTGATTGTGTGCTATATATGATAATTATGATCATTTATTCTCTGCAGGATCATCCACAATGGATGGAGGTCCTAACGAACAATAGGATTAATTTTGATTGCTGCCTTGTTCTCATAATGCCGTTCTATGTTGTATTCGCTGGATGCAAAAGAGGAATCGTTAGGGAGTGGGATGATTGCAAGGCATTGGTCGATGGCTCTCCGAACAATGAATACAAAAAGTACAATACATGGCATGAAGCCCAAGCTGCTTTTCTTGAACGATGCTATACACCTGAAATTATTGTTTGATGAAATTTCTATGTGCAGGTTGGCAACGTTGCCATGTATCAAGTTGCTAATGTTGCTTGTGTGGGCTATGATTAGTTTTGAGCCTACGCAATTCAATTCGGCAATGATGATAGGGACTTCTCATTTATTTTAACGCTAAATTTATGTGCTGTGCTATCGTGACTTGAAGGGCATTTTAGAATGCAACCGTTATGAAGCATATGTTTGAAACCCTATCTGAGCTAAGGGCCATAATGTGAAGGTTGTGAAATCATAACTTGGATGGCATTTCTAAATGCAATCGTTGTGAAGCATATGTCTATCTGAGCCAACTCAATTTGTCCCTATAATGTGTGGGCAATCTGGATATTGTGCCCGCTGATAATGTCTATCTGAGCCAACTCTATCTATGTCCCTATTATGCTTTCTGTTACAAGATCATGTTGAATGTTTGTTTCAAATTACAGGTAAGGCATTTTGTTTTCTGGTTTGCTACTTGTTACAGGAACATTTGAAGGTTTGTTTCATATTACAGGTAAGGCATTTTAAAGTGGAATGAGTAGTATCAAATTTTTTTTAATGAGGGCATGCAGCTTACTTCATATGCGGTTATTTCTCTATTTTTTTCCTCAATTTCTGCTTGATGTTAGCAGGCATTTGCAGCCAGCATACGATCCGGATAACATATTGAGCGCACTTCCAAGCCAGCATCGATCACTTCAGAACGCTTCCACTTCAAACACCTCACTTCAGAACCTTTGTTTATTCTTCCATGTTCACAGAAGACCATCATTTTGCTGTGAAGGCTAAGATCCAGGAGAAGGAATGGGGATTGTATTCTATTGTGGCATCTAATTGTAAATCTAGCTGATCAGTTGTTAATTGAGATAACTGTGAGTGGATTATACTTTTATAGATATTTCTGGACAAAAAAAGGGAAACTAGTAGCATATTGTAAGCATATTCAATGTCTGTCACTATGTTTCATAAGCACAAACTGATCGACTATGTCAATATACATGCAGAAAGGACTATAATTCTTTGATGCTCATGGCAGCTTGCATAGTGCATATTATAAAAATGCTTGAGTTTTTATCAAAACCAATTTGTTATGGTCTAGAAGTTGTTGTTGTCTCTTCTCAAATGTAGGAAACAAAAATTCGACAGGTTCCACCCATTTCTATAAAGTGGGAGGGGAAAAATATTGCATCCACGGAAGAGCATGCATGACATTATAGAAATATTACACCCTCTTGCAATTGACTCAATTCTAGGCCTCTTCGCAGGCCAAGCTACGGCCTGGAATTGTTGTCATTCCCACGGCCAATTGCCTCGCGGGTCCTTGCATATGTTCTCAAGACGAGGCCGCCACGCCCCGACTCGACCGCTTCTATGGCGATGGTGGCCAGACTTCTTCTCCGAGAGGATTCCAGCTAAACAATTGCTGTCATCTAGAGCTTTGACATTTCTACTAGTTTTGGCATGCTTCCTCGAATGATGCTTCTTCCTCGTCTCTGGAATTGATGATGCTGGGATTAGGAAGTAATTTGGGGAGACTGCTAAAATCTGGCGAACGACGCCCTGAGAGCATGGCTTGCTCAAGACGTGGTTAGGATTGGCTGCCAAGACCTCGCCTGCAAAGACCTGGCGACTATACTCCTCGACCTGGCCATTTCGGATCGCGGCCTTTTTTCCGACCGAGAAAAGCATCGTTGTCGTCTACGAGCAGCTAGTCTCCATCCTCCTCTTCTACTCTCTCGCCCTCCTCTTCGACCGGTATGGGATCTCGCATGGCATCCCCACATCATCCCAAGCCGTCTTCAAGATACTAGCAGAGAACCCACCGCACCATAGCTCGCTCTCTATCTGTGTCTCTTTCTCGCGTTCTCCGCGCCGTAGATGCCCCTCCGCCACCGCCCTCTGGCCCTCCTCCTGGAAGCTAGGCGCCCTCGCCGACCACCTCGGCAACGCAACGGCCATCATCTGCCAATGAAGAGAAGAAGAAGGGCCAGAGGACCAATCAGCCTGACAGATGAGAACGACAAGGGCCAAGGGAAATTATATTTGGGCTGCTATTTTTGCTAAGGAGCCCCCCCCCTTGCTAAGGAGCCCCCCCCCCCCCCCCCCCCCCCCCCTTTTTTTTTTTTTTTTTACTCAGTACCCCCAGAAATTCCTCATTAATCCCCCTAAAATTATAAAATACCTAAACTACCCCTTCTTCCTTTACCCCCGTGCCACCTCTTCCTCTCTCCTCCCCCTCAAATTTTATATTTTAATTTTATAATTATGGATGATACATGTAATAGGTTGCTTGGGTTTTTCATTGAAATGGCAAGTCAAGAAAAAAAAAGAAAGACACTTTTGTCATTCTTTAAACCAAGTGATGCTACATCAAGAGTGACAAGTGATACACCTTCATCACCATTGATTGCAAGCAAATCAAATACTAGCAATAATCCTCTTGGACCTCCTCAAAATTCTCAAAGCATTGGAATTGCTAGTGAGTCTCTTGAACGTGATCCAGGATTGCGTATGCCAATATGGAAGCATCCTCATAATGTCCGTGATGAAATCAGACGAGCTTATATAAAATTGGACCATATCAACCCAAATTGCATAAGGATGAGTATCCGTCGTCTGCTTCCGGAAAACAACGTCGTCGATTTCAATCCTCTTGGTTTGAAGAATTTCCATGATTAGAGTACTCTTTCTCTAAAGATGCTGCATTTTGTTTTCCATGTTTTCTTTTTGAAAAGAATTCATCTCCACAACATGCATTTACTGGAGACGGGTTTAGGAGTTGGAAAAGAGTTAAAGAAGGGGGGAATGTGCATTTTTGATACATGTTGGAGGCCCTACTTCTGTACACAATAATGCTGTGAGGGCAATTGATGATTTAATGGGTGTTAAACGACATATTGACAAAGTCATAAATGCTCAAACTTCAGAGGAGGTATGTAAGAACAGATTGCGCCTAACAGCAACGATTGAGAGTGTACGTTGGCTAAGCTTGCAAGCTTATGCATTAAGAGGGCATGAAGAATCACTAAACTCCAGTAATAGGGGTAATTTTATTGAGATGCTAAAACTCATGGGAAGATTGAATGTCAATATTGCAGACATTGTTTTGGAGAAAGCTCCAAAAAATGCAACATATACTTCACCAAAAATTCAGAAAGATATTTTGCACATTCTTGCTTCCAAAGTGCGGAGTAAAATTCGTGATGAGGTAGGAGATGCTAAGTTTTGCATTCTAGTTGATGAAGCAAAAGATGCATCAAATAAAGAACAGATGGCTATTGTGCTTCGATTTGTTAATATTCATGGTATGATATGTGAGCGTTTCTTTGACATTGTGAATGTTACAGATACATCAGCGTCAACACTTAAGCAAGAAATATCCGATGTTCTTACAAAATATAATTTGCACATTCAGAATATGCGAGGTCAGGGGTATGATGGTGCTAGTAACATGCGTGGTGCATTTAATGGTTTGCAGGCCTTGTTTCTTAGAGATTGTCCATATGCCTACTATGTGCATTGTTTTGC
>UESW01004613.1:416704-504856 GCA_900491605.1 Calamus simplicifolius | reverse complement strand
GTAAGAACAGATTGCGCCTAACAGCAACGATTGAGAGTGTACGTTGGCTAAGCTTGCAAGCTTGTGCATTAAGAGGGCATGACGAATCACTAAACTCCAGTAATAGGGGTAATTTTATTGAGATGCTAAAACTCATGGGAAGATTGAATGTCAATATTGCAGACATTGTTTTTTGGAGAAAGCTCCAAAAAATGCAACATATACTTCACCAAAATTCAAAAGATATTTTGCACATTCTTGCTTCCAAAGTGCGGAGTAAAATTCGTGATGAGGTAGGAGATGCTAAGTTTTGCATTCTAGTTGATGAAGCAAAAGATGCATCAAATAAAGAACAGATGGCTATTGTGCTTCGATTTGTTAATATTCATGGTATGATATGTGAGCGTTTCTTTGACATTGTGAATGTTACAGATACATCAGCGTCAACACTTAAGCAAGAAATATCCGATGTTCTTACAAAATATAATTTGCACATTCAGAATATGCGAGGTCAGGGGTATGATGGTGCTAGTAACATGCGTGGTGCATTTAATGGTTTGCAGGCCTTGTTTCTTAGAGATTGTCCATATGCCTACTATGTGCATTGTTTTGCTCATCGATTGCAACTAGCACTAGTTGGGGCTGCTGAGAAAGAACATACAATTTGGCTTTTCTTTTCAAAGCTAACTACTATTGTCAATCTAGTTAGTGCTTCTTCTAAGCGTCATGCAGAGTTAAAAACTACTCAAGCCATTGAGATTGCTCGTTCTGTGGCTAGTGGAGAACGTGAGACTGGTAGAGGAATTAATCAGATTGGCAACTTGCAGAGAGCTGGAACTACCAGGTGGAGCTCTCACTTTGATTCTATTTGCAGCTTAATTGATATGTATAGTGCAACAATTAATGTACTTGAAAGCATTATGGATGAAGGTTCTTCCAACTCTATACGTGGGGAAGCTGCAGGTTCTCTAATGGTGATGAAGTCTTTTGATTTCTTATTTATCTTGCACTTAATGCATAGGCTTATGGGAGTTACTGATTTGCTTTGTCGGGCTTTGCAACACAAATCAGTTGATATCTTAAATGCCATGGATCTAGTCTCGACTACAAAATCATTGTTACAATCTTTGAGAGATGATGGCTTTGATATAATTCTTGAGCATGTTAGATCAGTTTGTAGACAATACGACATTGATGTGCCTGATATGAGTACTCATTATAAACAAGCATGTCGTTCTTCTCAGCAAAAAGATCCTATCTCAGTTCAACATCATTACCATAATGATGTATTTAATGCTTCAATTGATTTTCAGTTGGAAGAATTGAACACTAGATTCAATGATGATGCAGTTGAACTTTTAATATTAGGCTCTGCTTTGGATCCAAAAGACAACTTCAAATTGTTTAACATTGATCAAATTTGCAGTGTGGCTGCGAAATTTTACCCGAGTGATTTCACTGGACAAGACATGCACTTATTACGACTTCAGCTTGAACATTATAAGTTTGATGTGCTTCATCATGAAAAGTTTCGGAATTTGTCCATAATTTCTGAATTATGTCAACGACTAGTTGAGACAACAAGTCACAACACTACAATATGATCGATCGGTTAATTCGTCTCCTGTTAACTCTACCTGTTTCTACAGTGACTACAGAGCGAGCATTTTCAGCTATGAAGCTAGTTAAAACTGTTATTCGTAATAAAATGGAAGAGGATTTTTTGAGAGATTCCATGATTATATACATTGAGAGAGAGCTTGCTGAAGATATTGACTCTGATGTGGTAATTGATGAATTTTATGTTCAAAAGAATCGTCGAGCACAACTTCAATAGTGTGAGTTCGCGTATTTTATAACTTTTCAGTATTATATTATATAATGAAATTTTCAATTGTGAATTATCTAGATGTCTTTATTTCTTGTCTTACTTCTCCACTTTATGGACAATGTGATTTGTCTACTTTGAATAGGTTTTGCATCAGTTTATTGGGAATAAAGAGGGTGGAGGCAAGGAATTGAAACAAGAGTACTGAGAAGGAAATCATATGCATTTGTTTAGAAGATCTTTTATAATGGATCTCACATGTTGTTCTTCTTAATTTATAGTTAATTTTGATATGTTTTTAAGTTGATACTTTATACAATTATTGTATACAATGAGTTTAAAGCATTTGTAATCTTGAAATTGGCTGATCAAACAGATTAATCTTGTTTTCATGAGTACTGATTGTTATAGATTATAGAGACTTGGTTGTGGAGTTATGAAATGAATATAGAAGTGTATTTATTTTGTTTTATAGGTTTGAGTTCAATAAAATAGGGGAGATGCTGTCCAATTTTTTTCAGGGCACAACCTCGAACCCTGAGCTTCCATGATCATAAGAGTTAATTCCGTTTCTTCCATGACAGCCCGGGCGAATCTAAAATCCTAGGTCCGCCCCTGACAAGGGCCAAGGGAAATTATATTTGGGCTGCTATTTTTGCTAAGGAGCCCCCCCCCCCTTTTTTTTTTTTTTACTCAGTACCCCCAGAAATTCCTCATTAATCCCCCTAAAATTATAAAATACCTAAACTACCCCTTCTCCCTTTACCCCCGTGCCACCTCTTCCTCTCTCCTCCCCCTCAAATTACTGAGTATCCCCCCTCTCCGCTTCGGTCCGATAGCGCTCCCCCGCTCGCTCGCTCACGGTGCTTCCCCGGTGGCATCTTCCTCGGCAGCGGCTTCCCGGCAGGTAAGATCTTCCTCCCTCCCTCCCTACCTCCCTCGATCCACTCTCGCCATAGGGTTTTTTTTAAGCCAACCTCCCCTCCCTCCCCGGCGTCCGCATCTCTCCCACGATTCTGCCCTCTCTCCGCTCTCCCCCACATCCCAGACTCCGCGATCTCTGTTCGGCCCTAGTTGGCCAAACAAAGATCCTCTGTTCGGCCCACCAGGGCCGAATAGAATTAATCTGTTCGGCCGAGCTGGGTCGAACAGAATTAACTTGTTCGGCCCTTATAATTATATTTAATAATTTAATTAACTCTGTTCGGCCCAACTGAGTCGAACAGAGTAATTAAATTATTAAATATAATTATAATAAGTATTTTAATAATAATTATAATAATCAATTATATTATAAAGTATATTATAAAGTATAAAGTATATATAATTATAATCAAGTATATTATAAAGTATATTATAAATTTATAATTTTAAATGAGTTTATATTATTAATATATTTTTAATAAAAATATATTGTTTTGATATATTTTTATTTTAATGATGAATATTGCAATGTTCCAGATATGGATGCTGGCCCCTCACGAGTTAGACCCACAGCGTCTGCTAGGAGACGTAGAACCCGACGCCTTAGGTTATTGAGATTTCTGAGGTTCCTGAGGTTGTTGTTGCACCATCGCCTCCAGATGAGACAGCAGACGAGGACATCCCAGCTATGGATGTTGATGATGAAGCTGTCGGGCCATGTCCAGGAGGTCCAGAGGATGAGTCTGTCCTGAGGAGTTTCAGGACACATATAGCAGCCTCCATCTGGAGGCAACAGGTATTTGTTAATTGCTATTGTATTTTATTTCTTTATTATTTACGATGCTGTTATGTGTTATTATTAATGGCATTTATATTACAGGAACGGCTCCACTGAAGTGCATGAACCATGCTGCCAAGGTAGCTGAATGGCAGTGGTGGGCATCAGGCAATCGAATAGGAGATTCAGGGAATAGTTCAGCAGTCGGGCCTTATAGAGCTAGTGCACTCCTCTTATCGGTTCACCGATAAGATTCTTGTCTCGGGCTTGTAGAGAGATGGCAGCCCGAGACGAACACCTTCCATCTACCCTTTGGCGAGATGACTATCACGTTGGATGATGTAGCCGCCATATTAGGGATTACTGTCATGGGTTGCCTCAGTGTCCTTGTGAGAGGATGAGCGATCGGGATGCTGAGGACCTACTTGTTGAGCTATTGGGTGTATCAGATGATGCGCGTCAGGAGGTTCTATCTGTACGCGGTCAGTCTGTTAGGTTAGAGTGGCTGAAGAGTCATTTTCACACTGTATCTGATAGAGATAGCCATCACAGGATAGAGTGTGCAGCGCGAGGTATTTGCTATTTTTGATAGGGTGCACACTCTTTGTTGATAAAGTGGAACGAGGGTGCCTATAGCTTATCTTGCTCTATTTAGGGATTTGGATAGAGTGAGCTCATATTCCTGGGGTGCCGCTGCCTTGACTTTTTGTATCGTCAGCTGGGGATTGCGTCTAGGGCATCAGTTAGACAGATCAGTGGATACATGACGCTGCTCCAGGCTTGGATTTATGAGCATTTTCCAGATCTCACTCCTCATCCATCCCTTGATTATACTGATGCGAGGCCCCGCGTGCACCGTTGGCTCCGGCACTCCACCCCGTTCTACGATGGACCATTTGGTGATTCTACGTGAGTCATTGGACGTACTGAGGGCGATCATGAGTATGTACCATAGGACCATGCATATTGTATTTATTAATTTGTCATACATTATCAAACTTATTACGATTTATATGTTGCAGGTAGTTTGGGATCCCCATCGTGTTATCCGGGATGATCATCCGTTCCTTGATATTGCATTCTTTAGTGGATGCCTGAAGTGCATGGATGTCGTAGAACCCTATCATCCTGAAAGGGTTTTACGACAGTTCGGTCGGATACAGACGATCCCCCGCGCCACTAGCCCCTGAGCGAGCCAACAGAGGATCGACAGCAATCGTACCACATCCGGTATGTCTTCTATGAGCAGTTATGGGAGAGGTGGGAGGATCACCTACTGAGCCAGTGAGTAGGAGCCATCCGGTGACCCGACCCTCAGATTGTGTACCAGGATTTTTGGAGTGGTATTCTCGGATCACGCATCTGGCTGTTCACCCCTCAGAGAGCCGATCCAGTATCTACTCCCGATCACGTCCCGATGATGCTAATGCTGACGTGCAAGGCCGGCGTATTGAGATGCGCTTGGCCTTTGCACTGGCATACATATGGATCGGGAGGAGGCTGCTGCGTCACAGGGGACCGCACATGTACGATGTTATCTCGCAGATTGCATGTGTTGCAGGGTCAGCATATCTCTACGGCTTAGCCTGTTCAGCCTGATGTTCCTAGCCCTAGTCATGCATCGCCACAGCAGTATAGGTGTCGACGATGGCATGGTGGGGATCCCTGATGTACCTCATGTTTTGTATCTTTTAGCACACAGTGCATCTTTTTGTAAAAGACATTGAAATTTGAATGAAATTTTACTTCCTTTACAACAATCAATTTGAATGAAAATCTTTTGAATTAATATAAATATATCAAACATTATACAAAATTGATTGTTGCAGGCAAAAGGATATCTACAACTCAATAGTCTCGCTAATAATAACATCCGAAGAGATCCTTTCTCTGAATTGTTGAATCCTAGATTCATATGAAGAAGCCCATCCGGAAGCACAGGGTAAATGATGTTTTTGCCAATTGCTTGCTATTGGGGGAACGGGATGACCCGGTAACAGAAACACCTGCAAAATATATAAATTAGTAAACATAATGAATTATTAGTCATTTAAGCATGATTAATAGTTGTTCAATTAATACCTCCACAAAATGATTGCCATTAACGAATGCCACTGCAATATCTTTGCGGGATAAAGGAGGAAGAGGCACCGATCATAGAGGTAAGAATGTAAGACATTGTTGCAAGGAGAGATGGTATAGGACAACGTTATAGCGGGACACTATAATGTGCCCCATATCCGGCATAGTCATCCACCGGTCAAAAGGTGGAGCATTATCAAAATATGATAATGCATGCTCAATCTCGTCAAACCTCCCTTCGACAGCAAATAAAGCACGATAGTACTCTGAATGACATTGCAACTCATTCAATAAATCTTTCCTAATACGGAGCCAATCCTTCTCTCCAAATCCCAGCAAGTCAGCTATTGCTCTAAATCCGCAGTTGCCGTCAGCTTTAACATCCTTGATATGTTGGATAAACGGCCTCAACCCATCTGGAATTTGATCAATATAGATTGTTGGCTGATTATATAACCGGGTTCGCTGACGAGAAACCTACAAACCATTAACGAATGAATTAGATGGTAACAGAAACAATCGCTTTGTAATAACAAATGGCACAGGTCGAAAGTTTTCGGCATGTGCCGGCACCTACGGCACGCGTCCGGCATGGTCCAGAAGATGCTGGCATGTGTCGTCACGTACCGGCATGGGTCCGGCACATACTGGCACGGGGTCCGAAAGTTATCGGCATATGCCGGAACGTACCGGCACGTGACTGGCATAGGGTCCCGAAGTTGCCGGCATGTGCCGGCACTACCGGCTTGCATCCGGCACATATCGGCATGCGTCCGGCACATACCGGCACGGTCCCTTACTTAGTGAAAGAATGCTTCGTACATTCTTTCTTGGCTTCCTCTTTGGTACTTGCATCATTGGTGGAGTGCCCGTACCAGGAGAATAACTATCTTGTCCTGAAAGAATCAACTCAAAGGCAGAAGGATCACGTGGGTAGATATATCAACCTTCAATGAAGCACGGACCAATTGAATGAGTGATCCTTTTGGCAGGTTCTTCAAGAGAAGTACTTTCTGGGCTAGCAATCTCTCTTAATTTTCGTAACATATGCAATTGCGAAGACCCATCTAACTGTTTGAATTTGAGCAATTATATCCAACTCTGGTTCACAGCTCAGCTGAATACTTTGCACATTTGAAGTCGGCATCATATCAAGTTTTCTCCAATGAGGATCTATGCAATCCAAGGGAATTGGCCGACCTTCCATCCTGAACCGTGCAATCTTGTGGCCGCATGGTAAACCATGTGTGCGCGAATAGCACACCCATAAACTGAAGCATCAATACCAACTGAATTGGCTTGGTTCGCTTGAGCGAGGATCTGATTTAATGCACTTATAGAAATGAAACCTCGCAGTTATTTGAATTCAGCAGGCTTGAAGTCGTGTTGCACGACCGTCAAACTCTTCTCAAATGAGGCTTTAATGTCACTATGCTGCAACTCAATCAAACTATGTATTTTTGTCCAAGATGATTCGAAATTCCCTTGGCTTGATCCAAGCTGTCTTTTCAGCCTTGCATGTGCACTTTCAGCCCTAGAAAAGTAAATAAAATTTAATCAAAAGGGAGATAATAATTGCATAATTAAATTATAAATTTCTTAAATTTATCAATTCCTTGTGATACCTATTAGTTGTCAAATTTCCTATAGTGCCTACATGCGTCTGTCCATGCTACGATAAATCTTTCCTTACACTTGCTCAGCCAAGTATCTAACATACCGTAAAGCATCTGGGTAGGTAGTAAACTCTCTCAGGAGTTTTGTCCAATGATCATTAAACTCATATTCTGTGGTGGACAACACAAGTATATTCCAAGTCATTATAAACTTATCCCATTTCTCTTTGTTTCAAATAACCTTTTGCACTGGGCCAAAACATTCCTACTAATATGCCATCTACATAGCAAATTTGTTGCCGTAGGAAATACCCTCTGAATTGCATTTAATAGAGCCAAGTCTCTATCTATGACTATCACCTCAGGTAGAGCATCATCGTCCATGATACTGCGCAATCTCTCTAATGCCCATGTATAGTTATCTTCTCGCTCAGAGTCCATATACACAAAAGCAATAGAAAATGTCAGGTCAGTTGATATCACCCCGACAATCTCTAAGAGAGGAAGACGATATCTATTAATCTTGTAAGTGCAATGCATTATCAATATACGAGGAAATGCACGTAACAAGTCTATACTGCCAGGGTGTGCCCAAAACAAGTCACGCACAGCATCAACTTAATACAATTCCTATGCCACTCAATGTATTTACACTCAGATAATTTACCAAGAAGATGTTGCATCTGAGATCTCCCAGCAATCTCTACTACCTTGCACCTCTACCGTGCATTGTAGATTGTCTTCATTGTCGTAACATTAAGGGCATCCCTTTGCTTCAAAGTAGATAAAATGTCCTTAGGCCGAACCAAACTCTTCGACATCTCCACTAGCATTGTAGTCTCCTGCTAGATAATCATCCCGCATATGAGTGCCCCTCGAGATGCTTTGCAGCTGGATGATTGTGCACACCGCACATGACCATTAACATCCAATCATCTGCAGTGTCCAATTTCTTCCCTCTTAAGGCAAAAGGACATCCATACTTCTTAGTGCCACTGGCCCTGGTTTTTGATCCCTTTTCCTTTGTGTTTACTTTTGCAAGTACCGCTCCTCTCGCAAGAAAAAATAATTCTTGGTTTCTTAACATTGCTGCCCGAATCAAATTTTTTTAATAACGAAAATCCATTCCTCTTTCCAACTTTTCGACACCAATTACACATTTCTTCTCTACTTTTGAATATCTATAAAATAAATAGTTTTATGTTAGTAGACAATTTTAAACATTGCTCAGTCAAATAATACAAAAATAAATGCAATTAAATTTTACTTCGTAAGTTGTAAATTCATTTGTGTAATCATCACACAATGGAGCTAATCACACTGCATTCGGTCGAAGCATCGTCCTGCACGATCAAATAATAATTTTAAACCTAATCATAATTAATCAAGCAAAAAAAAGAGAATAAACATTCTGTTCGGCCACTCAGGACCGAACAGAAGCAATCTTTCTTCCGAACAGAAGAAAGATTTCTTCTATTCGGCACCAGTGGCCGAACGTATTTATGTTGTTCGGCCCTGTGTGGCCGAACACAGCTCACCTGTTCGGTCACACAGAACCGAACAACGCATGAACCGTGAAAAAAAAAATTGACGACGGATCGCACGTACTAACCTTTGCGACCGTAGCACCTTCATAAATTATTAATTACTTGTCCATTGCTTGATTTAAGGTTGAAATCGCTTCAATCAACGATCCAATGATGATCCGGAGTGAGAGGTGGGAGGAGGGTCGCAGGGGCTCTGGGGGGCTGTTTGGGGGCTCTTTGGGAGGGGGAGGGGCTGTTTAGTAAGAAGGGTATTTTGGTCCAAAAAATTTAGGGGTAAAAATGCCATTTTATTACTTTGGCGTGGGGGGCTCCTCAGCAATATTCGCGGGCCAAATAGAAGCTCCCCAAGGGCCAGGGGTGCTTTGGGGTTTATTCAAGATTTTTTGGGGTTATCCTCTCCTATCCATCCAATCAAACACAAATATAGAGGATAACAAAAAGGTATCCCAAAAACTTTTCTTTTTCTATTTGGTAATAGCCAGGGGATATCTCTAGGGATATCCCCTGAATAAATATTATCCTGTACATTTATCTAAAGAATAGTGTTTTGATATAAACACTACCTTAATGTCCCAGTGAAATCAGACTGGAATAGTAGGTGCAGGATGTTGGGAAAAAAATTAATGCATTGAATAATATTGTTATTAATTCAAAAATATGTATTAACAAGGATAATAGAGCACATAAGGATAAAAAATAATCAGAAAAAATAGTTTAAAATAGCTTGTAAATTGAAGTATGCCAAATGATATCATTAAAGAGTAAAGGTCTTCATTACTTTTCTTGAAGAGTAAAGATTCCACTGTATTAAAATGAATCTCTACACTCCTCTCTCAAATACAGATTAGGTCCAATTTATTGAACCGGAACTATATCTAAACCTAGTTCTATCTAAACTAGTGAACCGGTTGATCCAATCAATAAGGATTCGATTCAATTTATTAAGGCCTTGATCTGAGCTTTTTTTTTTTTTTTTTTTTGATTTTGAAATCAACTCGATTGATGGATCCAAACCTCTTTAGCTTATAAACTGAGCTAGTTCATTTAGTTCAAGCCTAATACAATGACCATCTGTACCCACAAAAGAATATGTATAAAAGGGAAGTAAATAAGAAGACAGTTTTCATAGGGGAATAGAGTTTATTTTTTATTATGTATAGAATATATAAATAAAACTTTTTGTATACCAATGGCTATAGGATAACTACAACAAATTATTACCACAAAACATAAATATTTCATCACAAGTTTTCAGTGACGAAATTAAGCCGTCAAGATTTTTGTCATCTTAACCGCATCACTAAAGATTTAAGGTGACAATAATACCACTTCATCACAAAATACTAAATTAAGGTGACCAAAATTTTAATCATCACTATACATATGACAATTGATGATGCAAGAATTCATCGTATAACTTAACAAAACACTATCATTGAAACCCTAAAGAATTACTAAATATGTCATTGTATGTGATGAAGCAGTTTATATTACCATTGAGATGTGTTTTAATAATGCTATGTGAGTCATATAATGTAACACAATTCCATCATTAATATCCAGTTTGCCACTATATATTTGTAATAACAATGACAAAATGAGAAGTTATAAAAATATAACCAATTGATAATGCATATCACATCAAAAAAGTATTTAAAATTACACCATCATATATCCTTATTCATCACCAAACGCTTAACCTACTATTTATATCATACGTATATATGATGTTGCCTTTCTAGATAAAATATAACGTATCATAATAGATTTAAGCCTTCATATTTGTAATGAAATAGTAATGGTCACACATGTTTTCCAATAATTATAAACATGATATTTATGATTCCATATCTTTTGATGATGAGAAGGAAATAGTCCTAGAATTGATAAAGACTTTTGTGATGAAGTTATATTGTCACGTTTGATCTGCTTTAAATGATAAAAGTTTAAGCATACTAAAACATTCACTTGTTATTCTTTTATATCAAATAATAACATCACCCATAGTTCTCTTTTTCTAAAGATAGTTACCAAACAATAATAGCATGGTAAAATGTCACTGACAATCAAAAATTTATTCTACGGTGAATTCAGAAATTGTCACCTGTATTTCTCATTGGTACTCAATATATTCCAGACACATTCACGGTCCATATATAAAATATTCCATTTAAAAAATAAGATTAATAGAATCCATTATCCAATCAAAATCCTAAAGAAGAGATACTATTTACATCACAAATTAAAAGAACAGCATCCCTGCATAAGTTTTAAATATAAGTCATTAGAAATCTTTAACTCTTATAAAGAAAATGAAATTAAATATAGTAACAACACAAATGTAAACTCATTTCTTAAGTGGCTCCTTGTATTGGTGATGAGTTTGACTTATTGGATGAACTAACTTTCAATATCTCACAATAAGAAATTAATTTTTTTTAACATATTAATTTAATCATTAAAATTGTACTTCAATTATATGTCCTTTCCATCACAAGCTTGTAAAGAAAATAGTTTGATCTCCTCTGCACATGGGTAAGAAGCTCTACCAGTAGATAGCCATAATGAGAAAAGTAGAAAAAAGAGAATAGCTTGATCTCCTCCTACCACTGTCATAAAGCTCTGCTGATAAGAATTGATATATATATATATATGGAGAGATATGCAATGCATAGCAAGAGCATTGATCATGAGGGAGGGATCCTTGTAAGACAAAAGAGACCCACATTTCAATAAAGGTGTTATGCAATTTATGTGGATATACAAGGATCCTGTGAAGAAAATAGGCCAAAAAAGGCTCCAACTTAGCATATTTAGGCATAATAATGTATAAATGCATGGTTACTGAATCAAACAGAGCGAACAGGTAGTGTTCTGTGGATATGACTTTAAGCTGTAAAGGTCCAATGCAGGGTTAAGATGACTGTACAAAGCTGCTTATAGTGAGACAAATTTGTTGCAAAGATAACAATATCACATTAATAGTTGAGCAATGGCAGGTCTGCATAAGCATTAGATTGCAATCGTAAACTTAAATATGCTGAGAAACCTATTTGCAAAAAGAAAACTGGAGATCAGAATTGAGTGCATTTGAGAAATTCTAGCAACATGCTGACAAGGAAGAAACGAAAAAACTGATTGAGATTGTTAATCATGTGCAATGGAAGTGGTGGAGGGGTATTGAAATGCCTTTGCGGTGGAAATTATGCTATTGATATAAGACAATGTAGTGAGTCATGTGAATCATTCCAAATTATTGAAATGAGACCATTTCTCATAGTAATGGATTTATTTTGTATGCAAAGCAATATTACTTCACCATTGACTAAGCATGGCATTACATCATTCTATCCTAATTAGTATTGAAATTTGCATGGAGAGAACAGAATGCAATCAAATATTTACAACTTATACTTTCGTTGGAAGCAAAACTCACAACATAGTAAATTCATTCTATGGTAAATTTAAAAATTCTCACACATATCTCCGATAGTGAGGTATGAAAGAGATGGATATCGTATGACAACCAAATCAAGAAACAACAAACCCATCCAGGAGAAGACCTCTTTCTTTCTTTATTTTTTAATTTATTTATCAAACTTTTAAAACTGCCTCCAATAAATAAAATTATCAAAATAAAAATTCTATAAATTCGGCTCAATAAAAATTGAGTTTTGAAGCCTTGATTTTAGTATTTTTGTTAGTTCATTAAATAAATAAATATTAATATTACAAAAATTATTCATGTATAGTAATCTAATTTATAATTAAGGCTAGAAAAGGATCAGACCCGATTAAGCTATGCCTTAGCTTGAGCATTTCTATACGGTTTTTTTTAGTCTTGAGCTTAAAGCTTGGTCTAAAACCCAATTATGTCAACTCATTGCAATCTAGTTGGGCCAAAAATTGAGAGTCAATATTTAGTCTTTAAAACCTTACACAAAAATAAATAACATTCAAAATGATTGCATCAATTACTCTAAAAACCTTGTTATGGTAAAGTGAGTTATTTATACACAATTGACGAGTAAATTAATATAAAATTTGAAAGATCTGCAACATTTTACGGTTTTGGGATGCAATGTAAGTCAAATTCAAACATAACTACAGGCCCAAAAATTGTGGCTTTCTTTGGGCTCAAGCTTTAGATTGGATAGGGGTTGAGCCACGTGACAACTCCGATCTAATTTAAATTTTTTTAGACTCTAATTTTAAATCCAATCTAACCGAAATTAATTTGAGCCTGGCAAATGGACCCAACCTAATGGCCCATGAGCTAGCCAGAGTCCACTTATAACTCTATTTAAGTAATGTTTTAGATTTTTTTTTGGTTAATGATTTCAATGGGATTAATTTGATCAAAGATCTGGATTAAAAAGTATAATATTAGTGATGTGGCTGGTAAAAGCCAAGTGTAAGTTGACGGCCAAAATTACTTGACGACGAGAGTTATTTGAAAGTTAATGGCCTCGAAGCGGCTCCTAGGCGGTCCCAATAGAAGCGGCTCCTAGGCGGCCCCAAAGTGCCTCCTAGGTGGCCCCAGCAAGAGCAGTCCCTAGGCAGCCCTAATAGAAGTGGCTCCTAGGCAGCCCCAAAGCGCCTCCCAGGTGGCCCCAGCAAGAGCGGTCCCTAGGCAGCCCCAAAGCAGCTCCTAGGCAGCCCCAACAGAAGTGATCCCTAGGTAGCTCCTAGGCGGCCCCTGTCTACGAAAGTTTCCTTATTGGCCCTGGGTCCTTAGCGGCTACGGTTTTGTCTTATCTTCAAGGCTCATTTCGACTTTCCAAGCAAGCCTTTGCCCAGACCGCTAACCATCTTTGATTCAGATCAGTCCAAAAAGACAAGAACCGTTAGTTCCAGCATAAGTCCCAAAAGTCATGATCCGTCAAGCAACATTAATGACTCTGACCAAATGAGGCCCCAAAAGTTGTAATCCATCAGATAGCATTAATGACCTGACAAGATGAAGTCCCAAAGGTCATAATCCATCATGAAGCTACAAATCTTCAAATCAATGAGGCTCAAAAGTCATCAAGAAGATTTAATGACTCTGACCAAATAAACCTCGAAAGGTAATCATCGGGTATGAAGTACCAATCACCAAGGGGGAACTCAATCCCACTGGCTTTGACATTCTTCTGCAAAAGTCATGGCTCATCATAAGATTCCAATCTTATCAAGCAAGCTACAGTGACTCAAAGTATCAATAAAAAAGGTAAAAAGGACCCCAGACCAATGTCCGAACACTAAGATAAATACTTGGAGATTCCTATCATCTTCCTTCCTAACTCTCTCTCTCTCATCTAGAGCTTCACTAAGTTCACGACCGTGATATCGAGGGTTCCTACCAAAATATCCGATCTTTGAAACTTTTTGCAGATCTTGATGCCAAGGCGAAGTTTTTCCAGCGAACTGATGGTGCATCCGCTGACACTTATGGACATCAGCTCAAGGTGATCGGACATCATCAATTAGTGAGAAAGTAATAAAAAATTAAGTTATCATTAAATTGATCAATGTTTCTAAAATTTCCAATTATAAGATTTTTTTTATTATTAATGCAAGTATTTTTGTCATAAAAAATTTATGACAAACTATTGACCTTATAATACATGTACAAATTTAAGTTTTTATAATAAATATCAAATATTATAAACTGTTGACGCCAAGTCACCTTCCTTCAATGCTAGGAACGGAGGACCTCCTCTCCGAAGTGCTCCTACAAGAAAGTCCCCGAATACCGGATGCTCCAGTAGGGACCCTCCGATGCTCAGTAAGTCACTTGGGAATAGACAAGAGTCAAACTAGCAAAAAGAGCTAAAGAACTTGAGTTCATGATCCCTTCCTCATTGTAAGTGTGGGCTTTTATACCTGTTCGAGAGTCTTTTTTTTCATTTTCAGAAGGTTGCTGATTTGAGGTGCTATTATCTGGTAGTGGACGGAAGGCAAGGCTGACAGCGACAGGTCGCAACCGACCCTGAGCATGTCAGAGGTGTCATGCCCTGCCGGCCACCTGCCAAGCGCGGCGCCATAGGTGGCTGATGGGCCTGGTCTCATCAGGTGTGCGCCGTTACAGGGCATGGCCACATGCTGTTCCAGTCGAGTGGTGGGCAACGTAGCTGCTACAGGTGGTTGGTGGGCCATATGGGTGTGTCAGGCGGCTCGAGGTAATGGGACATGAGGTCCGAGGCCAAAGGGACGCTGGGTCCAAGGTCGAGGGGACGTCGGGTCCGAAGCCGAGGGGACGCTGGGTTCAAGGCCGAGGAGATGTCAGGTCTGAGGCCGAGGCCGAGGGACGCCGAGTCCGAGGCCGAAGCCGAAGGGGCCTTAGAGGCCGAAGCCGCCTCACGAGGCCAAGGCGGGGGCTTCGTCAGTTTCCTTCACTATTAACTCTAACGATGCTAGATCAGCCACATCAGATGCCCCCTCGCCCCTGAGATGAAGCGAGCCCACCCCTACAAGGCGAAAGGGGTGTCATCTCCCAAGTGGCTGATCCCCACCTGTCGCCAACTGCCATCGGGCATGTGTCCTTGGGCGCTGCGATAACTTAGCGCGGGTGACCTGGGGGATGCGATGAGGCAACCTAAATCGTCCGTCCGATCTGCAGAGATTAACCTCGAGGTGGGGGTGTCCTCTCGAAACCTACGAAAAGCTATCGTCATCATTGCCATCATGACGTTGACGTCAGCGGTGTCCCATCATTGGCCGAAGGCGGAACGCCTCACGCGCTGGGCGTCTGCCAAGGCAACCCAGCCTATGGTGGGAGTCTGCGTGGTTGGGTAGGTGAGGCAGGATGATTTGAAATTGTTAAGTTAGACAAAGGGCCAGTTTCTGTCATTTTTCTTGAAATCGTCTTCTTTCTTTAGCTCCCGCTTCGTCTTTCTCCCGAGACCTTGCTCCAACCGCATCCTACTCCAGGTTAGCTTCCTGACCTCCCCAGCGCTCCTAATCTTCCATTTCCATCTTTTTCATGGCTTCCTCTCCATCCTGGTCCTTGTCTGTCGCTCCCGATAACCAAATCTCTCCCTCGAGGCTTCGTGCCTCTTCATCTCCTGTACCTTCGTGGTCCTCCGATCCGAAGGATCGCATACCAATCCTCCCACGGTGAGCTGCCCGCAGGGCTCCGGCGAGGAGCCGCCGGACGGCCGCTAGAACCTCATCGAGGGTGAGGACGAATCCCCGACGAGGATCGCCTCCACGGTAACGGGCCAGGACTTGGCCAATATCCAGGCCCGTTACAAAATCCCTAGGGAAATAGGGCTCTTCAGACCGACCCCCGACGATAGGGTAGTGTCCTCCCGACCTGGTAGGATAGCTGTGTATGAGATCACCCCGAGGCTAGGTCTTCGCTTACCCTTCCACCCTTTCTTCATTAACCTCCTTGACTATTATTCTTTGACTCCACATAGCTTGTCCCGAACTCCCTTCGGACCATCTTCGCTTTCATTGTCCTCTGCCTCTTCCATCACATTACACCCAGACTTTCCCTCTTCCGCAGCTTCTATACCCTCCGACAACAGGCGGGTTGGTAGTTGCTTCAGCCCCGACCTGGCCGAATCCTTAGGCTATACCTCCCCTCTTCTACCAAGGGATGGAAGTCCCGGTTCATCTTTGCCGACCTTGACCAAATCAAGCCCGGGTGGAGGGACCCGGACCTTCACCCAACATGAATTCATCTATACTCCCAGGGGACAAGGAAGCACTAGGGCAGCTACTGATGGCCGACATCCCCAGGTGCAACCAGTCCCTGTCGGAGGAGAATCTCCGACTCGCGGGGGTCTCCACTTGGAGTGGTGAGTAGCAGCCGACCCAACACTTTGCCGATTTCCCTCCTTTCTTCTTCTCTCTCTCTTTTTTTTTGAACTAACTCTGACCGATGCTGTGCAGTGATGAAGCTCCCAACCCTCAAGCTCAAGAGGGCCGCCGCAAAGAGGAAGAGGGCCCTGTAGGGGTCGAACAAGGGGTAGCAGGCCTCGGCCTCCAGACACCCGATGGCATGAGTCTCCGTGCCACCTGAGCAGCAAGAGCCTCCGGTCGCACCAGAGGTAGACCTGACGGCAGACACCCCTCCAGAGGGGTGAGAGTTGAAAGGGTGACGACGGTGGAGCCCCAACGAGCCAATCCTGGAGAGGCGGAACGAAGCTGGGGGGAGGGTCCATCAGCGGCAGCGAGCCCACCCGCAGAGGAGATACCAGCGAGCAGCCCCCCGCGCGCTGAGCTTGAGCCTGTCGAGACCGCCGAGGGGAGCAGGGTCGGGGCGACCCCCCGCAGGTTCTCACTCATGGATGATGTGCACCGAGTGGAGCAGCTCATCTCCCAGGTTATCTTTCCTGAGCTCCTCCTGGGGGCATCCAGATTCTTCAGAGAGGCCTTCGTGGCTCTCGTTCGGGTAAGTACGTGACCCTTGGCTTTAAATACCTAACTGTTTGCGTACTGACTGATACGTTTTGAATGCAGGCAGCAAACTCCCTGGTGGCCACAAGGGAGGTTATCGATGAAGGTGAGGCCATCATTCGCCAGGCCCGATGGGATGCCGAGGAGGCCCAGGCCCGAGCCGAAGCGGCAGAAAGGGCCTTGGAGGTGGCAAGGACTGACCGAGCCGTCGAAATAGCAAAGGCCGCCAGGCGGGCAGAGATCGAAGCCAACTGAGCTTGGGCGGTGCTGAACCAGCTCGGGGAGGCCGAGAGTGCCGTCAAAGCCAGAAATCTGCACATCGCCGAGCTGGACTTGGCCATCCAGCGGCCGAGGCCAGGGCAAGGCACGCCAAGGAGAGGGCGGAGCGTGCCAAAGAGGTGGAGAGGAAGGCTGCCTCCCTGGTTGCGGAGAAGGAGACCCGGGTCCAAGAGGTAGAGGCTGCCGCTGAGGCTAGGGTCACGGCGGCCGTGGAGGAGTTCAGGGCGTCCGACCGCTTTGCGGACGAGCTAGCCGAGACCTTGGTGGACGCCTACCTCCAGGGGTTCCAGTGCGGAAAGGAGAAGGTAGCCCGAGACCTGAACTTCCCCCATGCGCTGGAGGTCGAGCCGGACCGCATGTCTGAGGTGGCCTCGTCCAATGACGAGCCCGCGGAGGCCAACCCGTAGACTTGTATTTTTCTTTTAATTTTTGTAAAGTCCGACCCGGTCGTCATTTTGTAAGCACATTTATCAATGAAAATATTTTTGGTTCTGAAGACGTGGGACCCCTACGGGCCGCATCGACACCGAGAGGTAGCGTCTGCCCGCATACCACGAGCGACTTCGACTTAGCTGCTACGTAGGGCCGGACCCCCGGGAGAGTCGAGGTCAGCCTCAGGGTTAAGTCTGCCCCGGGCCACCAAATGTTGATGGGACATCGGCTCTCGATATCGACGGAACATCTGCTTTGGCATGCCGGGTGGAGCTCAGGTTTCTGAGTGCCGACGGAACATCGGCCTTGGAATGCCGAGCAGAGGCTTGGGCTTCTGAGTGCCGACGGAACATCGGCCTTGGAATGCCGAGCGGAGGCTCGGGCTTCTGAGTGCCGATGGAACATCGGCCTTGGAATGCCGAGCGGAGGCTCGGGCTTTTGAGTACCGATGGAACATCGGCCTTGGAATGCTGAGCATAGGCTCGGGGCTCTTGCCGGTGGTATACCGGTCTTCAGTGCCGATGGTACATCGGGCTTGTAGTGCCGAGCTGGCCTCAGGCTTTTTGCTGGTGGTACACCGGTCTTCGGTGCCATGGTATATCGGGCTTGCAGTGTCGAGCTGGCCTCGAGCTTTTTACCGGTAGTACACCGATCTTCAGTGCCGATGGTACATCAGTCTTCGGTGCCGATGGTACATCGGGCTTGTAGTGCCGAGCTGGCCTCGGGATTTTTGCCGATGGTACATCGGTCTTCAATGCTGATGGTACATCGGTCTTGCAGTGCCGAGCTGGCCTCGGGCTTTTTGCTGGTGGTACATCGGTCTTCAGTGCCGATGGTACATTGGTCTTCAGTACTGAAGGTACATCGGGATTGCAGTACCGAGCTGGCCTCGGGCTTTTTGCCGATGGTACACCGGTCTTCAATGCCGATGGTACATCGATCTTCGGTGCCGATGGTACATCAGGCTTGCAGTGCCGAGCTAGCCTCGAGCTTTTTGCCGATGGTACACCGGTCTTCAGTGCCGATGGTACATCGGTCTTCGATGCCGATGGTACATCGGGCTTGCAGTGCCGAGCTGGCCTTGGGCTTTTTGCCAGTGGTACACCGATCTTCAGTGCTGATGGTACATCGATCTTCGGTGCCGATGGTACATCAGGCTTGCAATGCCGAGCTGGCCTCAGGCTTTTTGCCGGTGGTACATCGGTCTTCAGTGCCGATGGTATATCAGGCTTGTCGTATCGAGCTGGCCTCGGGCATTTTGCCGATGGTACATTGGTCTTCAGTGCCGATGGTACATCGGGCTTGCAGTACCGAGCTGGTCTCGGGCTTTTAGCCGGTGGTACACCGATCTTCAGTACCGATGGTACATCGATCTTCGGTGCTGATGGTACATCGGGCTTGCAGTGCCGAGCTAGCCTCGTGCTTTTTGCTGAAAAGCTGGGTTACTCGAACACCCTTTTATTATATAGAGTGCAGGGCGAGAGCCCGAAAGAATGCAAGTGCACAACTCAATGTAAAGAAAAGGTACATTACTGATAATACCGACGGAGGTTGTCAGCATTCCATGTCCGCGGGAGTGGCTTCTCATCTAGTCCTTCAATTCTATACGCTCCATGATGGAGTACCTCGGTGGCTCGATAGGGTTCTTCCCAATTCGGTGATAGCTTACCTCCTTCTATCGGCTTTGAAACTTCAGCCCGTCGGAGCACTAAGTCCCCCAGCAAGAATGTCTTGGGGCGGACGCGGGCATTGTAATACCTGGCCGTCCATTGTCTGTAGGCTGCCATTCAGAGTTGCGCTCAGTCCCGCATTTCTTTCACCAGGTCAAGGTTGTCCCACAACTGATTTGGGTTGTTCTCCTCGCTGTACGCTCCATCCGGGGGCTTGGGGCGCCTATCTCCAAAGGAATGATAGCTTCAGACCCGAAGACGAGGCTGAAGGGAGTTTCTCCGGTGGGGGCCCATGGCGTTATGTGGTATGCCCACAGCACATTGGGGAGCTCCTCCACCCACCTTCCTTTGAAATCGTCCAGCCGCGCTCTAAGTCCTTGGAGAATGATGCGGTTAGTCACCTCTGCTGCGCCATTAGTCTGAGGGTGCCCGATTGAGGTGAACCGCTAGTGAATACCTAGCTCGGTGCAGAATCCTCTGAAGGGTGCGTTGTCAAACTGCCGGCCATTGTCGGTGACAAGGGTATGCGGTAGCCCGAAACGGCATACTATAGACTTCCAGAAAAAGGATCTCACCTTGCCCTCGGTGATCTTAGCGAGTGCCTCGGCCTCGATCTACTTGGTGAAGTGATCTATGGCTACCAACAAGAACTTGCGCTGACTGAAGGCCGGAGGAAACGGTCCCAGGATGTCTATACCCCACTGAGCGAAGGGCCAAGGTGCCTCCAGGGGACTCAGCTGGGACATCGGCTGCCGCTGGATGTTAGCATGACGTTGGCAACTATCACACCTCTTGACGAGCTCGGCAGCATCCTCTCTCATTGTTAGCCAATAATACCCTTGCCACAAGGCTTTGTATGCTAGAGCTCTGCCCCCAGATGACTTCCACATATGCCTTCATGGATTTCTCATAGGATGTAATCGCTTCCGCGGGGCCGATATACTTAAGGACTGGGTATGAGAATGACCTTCGGTAGAGCTTTCCGTCCATCATTAGAAACTTTGGTGCCCGCTACCTGAGTAGTATGGCTTCAGCTGGGTCTTCAGGGAGGGCACCATCGGTAAGGTACCAGATGTAAGCGTCCATTCAAGAGGGCTCTTGCACGACCGGCAGAGCCTCTTCTGTGGCTTCAATACTCGGGACCTGAAGATGATCCACGTAGGTTCTGCCCAAGGTTCCGTCGGTCGAAGTGGCCAAGCGGGACAGTGCATCAGCCCTGGCATTCTCCCTCCGGGGAATGTAGCTGACGTGGAAGTAGATAAACTGAGAGGCATGGGATTGTGCCTTGCTCAGGTAACGGGACATGGTCATGTCTATAGCTTCATACTCCCCAACGACCTGCCCAAAGACAAGCTGAGAGTCTATGAAGGCCCTCAGACACCTCGCACCGAGTTTCCTGGCTAGCTTCATCCCTGCCAGCAAGGCTTCATACTCCGCTTGGTTGTTGGTGACTGAAAAAAGAAATCGGAGGGTATACTCCACCACCTCTCCCTCGGGGCTCGCAAGAATGAGTCCAGCCCCACTCCCTTGAGAATTCGATGCACCATCAACATGAAGGATCCAATCTTCCTCGCTTGCTTCCTCAGCCATGGGGGACTCCACAAGCATTTCCAAGTGCAACTCTTCCGGGTGCTCCTCGGCCCAAGTGCATTCGACCAAGAAGTTGGCTAACACATGGGACATCATTGCATATCTCGGTCGGATGGACAAGTCGAACTCTTCCAGCTTGATAGCCCACTTTGCCAGCTGACCGAAGGTGTCAGGACGGGACAAGATAGTCCGGAGGGGTTGGTCCGTGAGCACCACGATTTGATGAGCTTGGAAGTAAGGTTGGAAATGCTGAGCAGAGACGATCAGGGCAAAGATAATCTTCTCGGTCCTAGAATACCTGGTCTCAGCGTCATGAAGCACCTTGCTAGTATAGTAGACCAGCTTCTGCGTCCTGTCGGCATCCATGCGAACAAACACGGAGCTGATGGCCTTGGGGAAGGCCGCTAGATATAGAAAGAGCTCTTCCCCACTCCTCGGCTTGGACAATAGTGGCGAAATGGATAAAAATTTCTTTAACTCTTCGAAGGCTTCCTAACACTCCTTCGTCCACTCGAAGCCGTTGACCTTGCGCAATGCCTTAAAGAAAGGTAGACACCTCTCTGTCGACTTGGACAAGAAGCTGCTCAAGGCCGCCACCCTTCCAGTCAGGCGTTGCACTTTCTTCTTGTTAGCTGGGGGCCTCATGTCCAAAATGGCTCGGATCTTGTCGGGGTTGGCCTCGATTCCTCACTGCATCACCATGAAGCCCAGAAACTTGCCCGCTATAACCTCGAAGGCGCACTTGCGGGGATTTAGCCTCATATGATATCGAAGGAGATTGTCAAAGGTCTCTGCGAGGTCGGCAACATGATCGGTAGTACGTGCACTCTTGATCAGCATGTCATCCATGTACACCTCCATATTACGCTCGATCTGGTCCTCAAAGACCTTATTCATTAACCTCTAATAGGTGGCCCTTGCATTCTTCAACCCAAATAGCATCACCTTGTAGCAATATATCCCCTTCTCGGTCACAAATGAGGTTGCCTCTTCATCGGCCGGATCCATCTTAATTTGATTGTACCCCGAGAAGGCATCCATGAAGCTGAGGGTCTCATGGTGTCCACCAACTGGTCGATCCGGGGCAGTGGAAAGCTGTCCTTAGGGTAGGCCTTATTGAGGTCGGTGAAGTCCACGCATATCCTCCAACTTCCACTAGCCTTGCGGACCATCACAACATTGGCTAACCAGTCGGGGTAGTGCACTTCGCGAATGTGACTTGCAGCCACTAGCTTGCGCACCTCCTCGTCAATGGCCTTCTGTCTGTCGGGGGTGAAGCTCCTCTTCCTCTGCCGGACGGGTCGGCACTCTGGCTTGATGTTGAGCTGGTGGATAATCACCTTCTCTGGGATGCCTGTCATGTCAGACGCCGACTATGCGAAGATATCAGCGTTAGCTCGCAGGAAAGTGAGGAGCTGGTCGCGCGCCTCCTTTGGGAGTAGGGCTCCAATCTGGATCATCCTCGTCGGGTCCTCCCCTAGAGGGAAGGTCAGCAGGTACTCGACTGGATCCTCTCTCCTCTATGAATCTCGGGGGTTGAGCGCTTCTGGTGCAGGTGCAGGGACTGCCCCTTGAGGGCTGGGGGCCATGTGGTAGCAAAGCGACAGTGGGTTCTGCTCCCCCCGCATCTCCCCGACTCCCTCGCTGGTAGGGAACCTCACCAAAAGCCTTTTGGTGGAGATTACAGCATCCAGCAGGTTGAGCCAGGGCTTTCCGAGTATGGCGTTATAGGCAAGGGGAACCCGGTGTTGGGAATTGTATCCTAAAGCCAATCATTTGATGATTGTGCTGATGTAAATTGTATATAAATTGATATATTAATAAAAGTTATTTGGCAGTTTATTCATTACAAGAACATCTTCTTAAAACTCCTAATAGTAATGAAGCCCTCAGGATCTTCCTTCACGATAAAGGAGGATTTATCTTTGAAGGTCCTTAAAAGAGTTCGCGACCAAATGATATACTATGACAGGGCCATAGTACTATCAATTATAGGACGTTGTATATCATATTTGTTGGTTATCCTCTTAACCAAGGAGTGTAGAGACACTGGTATGACATACAGGTGAAAGTGTAGGAGTACATTTCACCGAACGTGACTCATTTCTGGATACTCTACTGTCAAGAGTTAATCCGAGAAGATATAGGTATAAGTATCCTTCAGACCTGAAGATCACAACCAGTGGCTTACAAGAAACTCATTGTACTTAGGTGCCGGACCACCTGGATTTCTAATCCAGCTACGAAAGGTTACTGGGTGTAGTCAAGTACTTATGGTAGTCAGTTGTGGATCAAGATGGAATTTGACCTATCCCGTTAAAAGGAGAAATACTTGTGTTTCAATTTAGCAAGACTTAGCTAAGGCACTTCATGTGAAAGTCACATGATCACTAAAATTGAAATCACTTTATGGATTTGCTGTTTAGAGTTGACAGGCTCTTAAGCCATCTTTAGCATTTATGGTCAAGAGGATGAATTATACGGTAACTTTTCTTAGGGTTCTTGGAGTTTGCTCGGAAACTCTTCGACCTATCCGGACGTCGGGTTCCATTGCTAGATGGGCACATCGATTAGTATAGAAAATTGTTTCTATGCTACCGGCTTAGGTTCGAACCTAGAGAGTCACACGCATAAAAGTTTTCTAAGATGATCTATTTACTGATCAACGATTGAGAATCGTATATGATTTAATTAATCAATTTGATTGATTGAATTATCTCAATTGGATTAAGTACGAGTGAATAAGATTCAATTTGGTTTAAGTCTATTAGAAGGACTAATCAATTTCAAATATTGATTTGAAATTAGATTTGATTTGGATTTAAATAGATTCAGGATTAGCCAAATTTGATTTAGGCTAGGACCATTATCTATATTGGTTTAATCCAATAAATTCAAATTAGCTTAAAACCAAAAATCCAAACCCCATGTGTGAAAAAGGTTTTCTCGCATGATGAGATAACTAAAATCTCATCTCATGAGAAATTAAATTCTCATGCAGAATTTAATTTATAACTTTTAGTCTTCTTCAAATGATTCTCAAGTTCAAGAAAAATAAATTTTGCTAAAAGGTGCCTCTTTGGAAGAGCACTCCACATAACTCTCCGTGCATTGACAAGTGTATGAATTAATGTGCCTCTTTGGAAGAGCACTCCACACAACTCTCCGTGCATTGACAAGTGTGTGAATTAATGTGCCTCTTTGGAAGAGCACTCCATACAACTCTCCGTGCATTGACAAGCGTGTGAATTAATATGCCTCTTTGGAAGAGCACTCCACACAACTCTTCATGCATTGATAAGTGTGTGAATTTAATATGTCTCTTTGGTTTTCACAAAAACAGTGGAATTCTAAATGTTAGAATTCAATAGGCTGGCTAATATGAAACTATAAATAGAGGACATCCCTCACCAGATAACAACACACAAGATCAAAAGAGATCAAAAAATTCTAAATAGTTAGAACCAAGTGTTACAGTTCTAAGAGTTAGAACAGAAAGTTCTGGTGTGATTTTAGTGTTAGCAAAAGCTTGGTGGATCTTGAAGGAAGATTCAAGTGGAAGAATTCAAGATCAGCAAAATTATTTTTCCGCGAGCTAGCACTCCCGGGAATCCGATCATTCGGGAGCTTCGCGTGGACAATACTAGAGGCCGGATGATTGAACGGCTGCAGAGCACAAAGAATTTACCTACTGTTCTTAAGGTGAGTGATTTGATCCTTAGATCTTAAGGCAGGCTTCAAGATGAGTAGTATGACTTCTCATCTTGAAGATTAAGATATGATCTTAATTATTTAATTTATATGCAATACTTAGATCAAACGATCTTATAATATAAGGCAAAGATATGATCTTGATGCATGTTAGAAATATTAATATGTAATCTTTAAATTTTCGCATTGATAATTGTTATCAAATTTTAAAATATGCATGCCTTGGGGATTAACTCTCCCAACACCCGGACTACAAGAAAATTCATAAAGACCGTGCTCTGACATGACGGTGCTCCGCCGTGACGGGGAGGGTGATCTCTCCCTCGACTCTCACAGAGTCTCCGGTAAAACCCATTAAGGGTGTGGTAATAGGCCAAAGTGAGTTAGGAGATAAGTTCATCCGAACAAATGCATCGTAACTCAAGACATCCATCGAGCTTCCACTGTCAACTAGGATTCTTTTTACATGATGCTTAGCGATCGTCATGGACACAACGACGCTGTCATCATTTTTGTTGACCACCCCCTCTAAGTCCCTTTTAGAAAAGGGAATTATAGAATCTAACCCCTCCTCCTCCCTCGGCCTCTTAGATGACTGCCTGCCCCCCAGGAGATCATCGCCACCGTCTTCTTAGTCGGGGCATTGTCGATCATTGGTGGCGGAGATGCTGACAATCCAGGTGCACTCGGGTTGCTCCTCTGAACGAACTTCCCCAGGTGACACCGCTGGATGAGGTTCTCTATCGCCTTCTTCAGTTGGCGACAGTTGTCAGTGTCGTAGCCGTGGTCCCGGTGGAAGCGGCAGTACAGGTTCTTATTTTGGGGGGTCTTCGGGTTCAACGGAGGAGGGCACTGGAGGTACGGCTCACCCTCGATCTTAAGTAGAATGTGAGATATTGGAGTAAGCAAGGGAGTGAATAGACCGTCCCTTGGTGCGAGAGCCCGAGGGCAGTTGTCTGGACGGCGCGGAGGCTCGGGCCTCCGGGGGCGAGCCTCAATAGGCTCGGGACGAGTCTGCTTCTTGGTGGTGCCTCCATTACCCTCGCACCGGGAGGAATCAGCCTCGTCAGCGCAGATATACTTTTGTGTCCGGCTCAGGAGTTCGGCGTAGGAGCTGGGTGGCTTCTTATCGAGTGAGTATGAAAAATGGGAGGGGCAGAGCCCGCTTCAAGGCCAGGGTGGCCACAAAGTCCTCGAGGTTGTAGACCTCAAGGGTAGCTTCTTTGAATCGGGCGACGTAGTCCCGTAGGGACTCACCACCCTTCTGCTGGACGGAAAATAGACTATCTGCTACTCTAGGTATCTTCCGGCAGGCATCAAAATGGGCCAAGAAGGCCCTCTCCAGCTAGCGGAAGGAGTTGATACTCCACGTCGGCAGGTGGGAGTACTAGGCTCGGGCAGCCTTCCTCAAAGTGGCGGGGAAGGCGATGCAGAGAAGAGATTTGGTTGCCCCCTGGACCTGCATGAGGACCTTATAACTCTCTAGATGGTCCAAAGGATCAGTGGTCCCATCGTACGGGTCCAACTGATGCAGACAGAACCGGATTGAGTTTGGCTCCTCCATGATGCGGCGGGACAGCGGTGGCCAGCTATCGTAGTTCGCCTATGGTGGGTTGGTGATCCGTCGGATGAGCTCCTCCAGCCGCTGGTTGTATTCATCTAGCCGGCGCTCGGTCCGGCGAGCTATCCGGCCATTGAAAGACCCTTCCCTTGAAGATTCTGAGGACGGGGAAGAGTGACGGCGATGCTAACAGGGGCGCTCTGCCTCCCTCTCGTGCCGTCGCCTGGGAGAAGCACTGGCATGATGAGAGGGTGATCGAGGCCTCTTGGAGGCTTCCCGGCGATGAGGCCTAGGCGAAGCGCGACGGTGGCGAGCTTCTCGGATGGGGGACCTCCCCAAGAGAAATGCTGGCTAGGTTGGACCACCACTGGAACTGATAGGAGTGGCCTTGGCTGCAGCGCGGCCGCCGACTATTGCTGCAGGACCTGGACTGCCACCACCAGCGATTGGACTTGCATGGTGAGGGCGGTGAGTCGATCTTCTTGAAGCTGTTGCGGTGGTGGCGATGGTGGTGCAGGGACGCTGGCATGGGGAACAGGGAGACTGGCCACCAGCAGGTCAGCTCCCAGGTGTTACCCCCCAGCATGGCTGGTGGAGACCTCTTGCGTGCGAGTCTTCACCATTTGCCTGAGAACTCAGGGAAAGAAGAGTTGTCGAAGACTAGCTCGAAGCTTCTCTCTCTAATCCTCCTGCCTGGCGTGCTAATCTGTTGACACCAAGTCACCTTCCTTCAACGCCGGGGAACGAAGGACCTCCTCTTCGAAGTGCTCCTGCAAGAAAGTCTCCAGAGATCGAATGCTCCGATGGGGACCCTTCGATGCTCAAGTAAGTCACTTGGGTCCGAGGCCGAGACCGAGGGGACGTCGGGTCCGAGGCCGAGGCCGAAGGGACCTCGGAGGTCGAAGGGGCCTCGAAGGCCGAGGCGGGGGCTCCGTCAATTTTTTTTACTGTTAACTCTAACGATGCTGAATCAGCCACATTATAAACTATATTAGTATTGGTGATACAAGATCCGTCACACAATGTTAAGCGGATATAATATATAATAATGACTCAAAAATTTCATCACCGCTCTATTCTTAGCGTTAACTGAAGGGGGAAGGCGAGGAGCACCGCGTGCTGGTTGGACGGCTGGGGCGCGCACGTTAAAAGAGGTTCAAAAGCAGTCACTCGTGACCCCAACCGCATGTCTTAGGCCTCCGGCTCTCGTATCCCGGGCCTTCCTCTCTTCTTTAACCTTATTATTATTATTATTATTATTATTATTATTATTATTATTATTAATGGCATTGGAGGAAAAGTTGTTAATTTCATTTTGTTTCGACCGTTTCGATTGAAACGTTTTGTTTCGATGACTTATCCGAAAAGATGAACCTTATGTTTAACTTCGAAAAATTTTTCGGTCATTTCGGTGTGTTTTGGCATGTTTCAACCATTTCAGCATGTTTCGACTGTTTCGACAAAATATGTTTCGGAGATCAATTTATGATTATTAAACCTTTCAAGATTATTTTAAAAATATATATAATATCAAAAAATAAATAAACCATAGTTATCCTACCCTTCTTCTTTCAGTCTCACGATCACACCTCTTAAAAAAACTTAAACTCCTTATTTTTATGTTATTATTATTATTTATAAAGAATAAATTATGAATAAATTTTTTATTTTATATATATATATATATATATATATATATATATTTAAAAATGAAGCATCGAAATGGTCCAACATCATAATATTTTATTTCATAAACTAAAACAAAACATAATTTGAAATGAAATTGATAAGATTGGAGGCCAAGGTAGCATTTAATAGATATGGACTAAACAACTGAATAAGTCAACCATCTGAGCCCCATCTTGCTCCTCTTTATATCTTTCTACTTAATTTATCAAATAATTTGCTACTAGCTTCCCTATATAAGCATAGCAATGCCGAGATGTGAAGTATTTGAAATGATAAAAAGAAAGTCATGAGATGATGGCAAGAAAAAAATATTTTTTAACTAAAATATCACAGTGGTTAAATCCCTTTCAAGATAAGTTTCTCATTATCTTGAACCACGTTCTTTTTTTCTATTCCATCCAAAATCAGGCGCTCTCTTATTTTTGTACTTTAAGCACTAAATTAAATATATTTCAGCTTTCCGTCCTTACCTAAGAAAGATGATTAATCCATAGGTAGCCTATGGGTTGATAAGATTCACGTCTTAACCATATGATAGTTTGTTATCACAATTATTTCGTCACCATGAAGAATTTTTGGTGAAGATTTGCATTGTTATATTAATATTATTTTCATAACAAACTTGAGGGTCTAATTGATAATTGAAAAGAAGCATAAAGAGATTGTCCATACATATTTAATCTAATCTAATATAATATAGTAAAACTAAAAAAAATTAGCCTCTTTTGTGCCATATGGTCAAATATATTAAATATCTTACTTTGTATTTAATGTAAAAAATCTACAGAAAAGTTTATAACAATAGCTTATTTTATATTTAATATAATGGATCTCTTACCATTTTTTTAATGATCCAAGAATCTCCTTTTCATTATATGTTATTCTCTCAGCTGACGATGTTTAAGCACAAAAACAGCTGGGTTTCTAATGATAGTTGATCATTGCTTGGCCCAGCGGGGATTAATATGAAGCTAAACCAGGATAGGTCTATCTCAAGTTGGCATGTATTTTAAATGGGCTAGGTCCTAATTTGTGATAACATTTTAGCATTGGATTGTACTAAAATATTTTTTAAAGCAATAAAGAGTATTTTAGTTATTTAATATTTTTGAATGATTGAATGAGCATCCATCTGACATTTCGGAATATGAAATCAAAATCTTTCTCTTTGCATATACCAACGTCACCACTAAGATGTAATTATTTGAAGATAGCAATGAGCGATAAACTGTTAAATTTTTAATCCATTTTCGTGTTAAAGGGATCGTATCCTTACCAATTACTTTCATTTCTATAATCACGCGCTGTATCACATCATCAACTTTGTTCTATCGGTCATCTCCTTTTCTTTCTTTTGATTATCTTCTTCATTTTTTTTTCATTTATGAATCTTACAAAATCCTTAAAACCTTTTAAGTCATTTCTTTTTTTATCGATGAATCTTACGAAATCCTCACGAACTTTTCTATAATATAATCTGATTATAGAAAAGAGCGGCAAAATAAACTATAAATTTTTTTCCTGCATCATCATATATGTAACCCATTAAAATCATTTACTAATGATATGTTTATGCCTTTAAATTTAATATTTAAAAAAAATTAAAGTGTACCATAATAAAACCCTTCAATTTAGTATTATTCTAACAACCTAACACTTTGTGTTCATTGTCTCTTTTTTCATTCATTGTGTTTGCCAAAAAAACAAAGGTAAGTTGAGAGATTAATAATAATTACATTTTACATTATTTTATAAAAATAATGAATTAGTTATAAATTAGTTTATAAAAAAATATTTATAAAATTTTTAAGTTTTATTTTTAAAATTTCAATTAAAGCAATACCCAATGCGATCTAGTAATATAATGAAGCTAAAAAGGTTTACTTTATTATTGCCATATGCCAAATCTTATTTAAAGTCCTTAAATATACAGCCTCTCCTAAGATATTCGCTTCTTACTAAAATTAAAGGGGTATTTTTTAATGTGAAAATTTGCATTATATAAGTTTTTATTCAAAGCAAGACTCACAATATATATATATATATATATATATATATATATATATATATATATATATATATTAGTTATGAAAAAATTAACCAAACATTTTAAAAATATATCTCATGAAGATGTATGTTATTTACAGAAGATATAGTGTTAATTGATGAAACTAAATCTGAAGTAAATGCTAAGCTAGAGATTTGGAAAGAGGCTTTAAAATCTAAAGGTTTTAAGATTGGTAGAATTAAAACTGAATTCATAAAATATAATTTTAGTGGAAGTAGGAATAAAAATGAAGAAACGGTGAAGATTGTAAGCCAAGAGATGCCAATGAGTAAAAAATTTAGGTATTTGAGATTAATTATCCATCAAGAAGGTGAAAATGTGAATCATAGAGTTAAAGCATGATGGATTAATTGGAGAAGTACTTTGAGAGTATTGTATGATCGATGCATCCTACTAAAATTTTAAAAAAAATTATAAAATCACTATTAGGCCAGCTATGCTATATGGAACAATGTTATACAATACTAAAATAATATGTGAATAAATTAAGTGTAACATAAATGCGCATGTTAAGATGGATATGTGGTAAAACTTTAAAAGATAGAATTAGAAATAAACATATAAGAGAAATGATAGGAGTAGCTCCAATTGAAAATAAAATGAGAGAAAATCAATTACCGTGGTTTGGACATATACAATGAAAACCTTTAGATACTCTAGTTAGAAAGAATAATTTTTTAACAATCCATGGTAAGGATAGAGATAGAGGTAGACTAAACTAATATAGACAGAAATAATTAAAAAAATATAACTATTTATAATTTGAATATCAACTTATTCCTTAATAGAGTAGAGTGGATGAAGTGGATTCATATAGCCTACCCCATGTAGTTAGGAAAAGCTTAGATGAATTGAGTAGAGAGAGAGAGAGAGAGAGAGAGAGAGAGTAAACTAATATGGAGCTCTACAAATATTTATAATATAAAATATAAAATTATAAATTATTTTCATAAAATTATATGAAGTATATAATTTTATAAAATGATAGACCAATTTATAAAATTGGTTTAGAAAAAAGTCTAAATTTTAAAACTTTCCATCTTATTTTTATTTTTAAAAAAATTGATCTTATTTCTATTTTTAGATTTAAATCAAATCATTATTTCTATAATTATAAAAAATATATATTCTATATTATTTGAAAAAATAATAGATCAAATGAGTGAAAAGGTTTCTAAAATCAGCTCGAAACGAACCACAACATTGAAAGTAGCCCCAACTTTTAAACGCACTTAAGGAAAAAGAGAGAAGTTATCACCAGATGCTCATAGCTACCTGTTGATGCTGAATCACCAGTCAAGTTTTCTTTGTTACAAGATCTCCTACTGAAGGAAGAGAAAAACCCCTTCCAATTCCTGGATCTCCTCCCTCTTATATCCTTCGAGCCTCCAAAAAAAACGTTCCTTTCCTCTTTTCGTCATTATATCGTCAGCGTTGAATCATTTTTCTTCCTTTCTTTTTTACTTTTTCTTTGGGTAAAAATCAATGTATGAGATAAAAATTAGCTTCAGACGAGAGTGTGCCACGTGGTCATTTATCGATAATTGACAGCAGAGGCATTAAGAAACTTGCTCCGGAAGCTAAGGATCTTCATGATGATTTCGGTTTTCCTAAGGGAATGTCAGGGTTAGTGGGAATGTCAGAGTCAGAGAAGAGTTATCTGGCCCTAAAACAGGAGCTCAGTATCTTCTTTTTCTCGATGGATGGTGATGCTCCAGCGTTTGTCTTATTCGAGTCATTTAAAGCGTCATGATGCTTAATGATTCTCGATTTTTGTTCTGGACACGACAGCTCATCGTGTTTAGTGCTTCTGATACGAGAATGATTCCAAGATTAGAGGCCGCCCAAGACCTGGGGGCCGCCTAGGACGAGAAGCCGCCTAGGGCTTGGGGGCCGCCCAGGACCTGAAGGCCGCCTAGGGCTAGGGGCCGTCCAGGACCTGGAGGCCGCCTAGGACCAGGGACCACCCAGGACCTGGGGGCCGCCTAGGACCAGGAGGCCGCCCAGGACCTGGGGGCCGCCTAGGACTAGGAGCCACCCAGAACCAGGGGGCCGTCTAGGGCTAGGGCCGCCCAGGATTCGGAGGCCGCCTAGGACCAGGGACCGCCCAGGACCTGGGGGCTGCCTAGGACCAGGAGGCCGCCTAGGACAGGAGGCCGCCCAGGACCTGGGGGCCCTAGGACCAGGAGGCCGCCCAGGACCTGGGGGCCGCCTAGGGCTGGGGGCCGCCCAGGACCCGGGGGCCGCCCAGGGTTAGGGGCCGCTCAGGACCTGGAGGCCGCCTAGGACCAGGGACCGCCCAGGACCTGGGGGCCGCCTAGGACTAGGAGGCCGCCCAGGACCTGGGGGGCCTAGGACTAGGGGCTCCCAGAACCTGGGGGCCGCCTAAGGCTAGGGGCCGCTCAGAAGCTGAGGGCCGCCTAGGACCAGGGGCCGCCCGAACCTGGGGGCCGCCTAGGGCTAGAGGCCGCCCAGGACCCGAGGGCTGCCTAGGGCTAGGGCTGTCCAGGACCTGGAGGCCGCCTAGGACCAGGGACCGCCCAGGACCTGGGGACCGCCTAGGACTAGGATCGCCCAGGACCTGGGGGCCGCCTAGGACCAGGAGGCTGCCCAGGACCTGGGGGCCGCCTAGGACTGGGGGCCGCCCAGAACCTGGAGGCCGCCTAGGGCTGGGGGCCGCCCAGGACCCGGGGCCGCCTAGGACCAGGGACCGCCCAGGACCTAGGGGCCACCTAGGACCAGGAGGCCGCCCAGGACCTGGGGGCCGCCTAGGACTAGGGGCTGCCCAGAACCTGGGGGCCGCCTAAGGCTAGGAGCCGCCCAAAAGCTAGGGGCCGCCTAGGACCAGAGGCCGCCCAGAACCTGAAGGCCGCCTAGGGCTAGAGGCCGTCCAGGACCTGGAGGCCGCCTAGGACCAGGGACCGCCAAGGACCTAGAGGCCGCCTAGGACCAGGAGGCTGCCCTGGGGGCCGCCTAAAGCCCCGATCTTACTTCCTGTTTACCAACCATATCATATGCCCCTCGCCCATGTCCCTTGTATTCAGGTGCACCGCACCTGCGCAAGGGAGAGGGGCGAAAAGTTTGAATTTCAAATTTTCGTATTCGATAAGTGTCGTTTCAAGAAAAGGAAAAAAGGGGGGAGGCGAAAATCTTTAGGAAGATAGTGTCTTTTCGCCTGTCGGTCCCACTTAGGGATCGCCGTGTGGCTTTGCGGCGCTCGAGGCGTTGCATCCAAAAAATATAAAAAGGGGCCCATCCCTCTATCCCTTTGTCTTTTACTTTGTAGATTCTTCCGCGGTCTTACTTCTCCAAGTCCAGGTTAGTTGACTCCTCCTTCTCCTTTTCTTTTTCCATGGATCCCTCCCAAGATAGGAAAGGTAAAAGCCCTATGATCGAGCCCTCTCGTGAAGAGATCTTCCGGGCACATCGCCAGGCCCTCGGAGGGGTGCCATCCGCGGGGATCAACCTGCTGCCCGGCCTGCGCGGCCTGTGTCTAGGTCGTTACCCCAATCCCCTAGGGCTTCTTCTTCATCCACCAGCCATGAGGTAGGGCTTCCGCGTCACTTCTAAATCAGCCGGTCCGGCGGAAATCGCCTCAATTACAACTTCCAAGACCTTAGGAACCTTAGGGCTCAGTTTGGGATTCCCAATATTCGGCTTTCCGTTCCTCTCCCCGAAGATAGGGTTACCTCACGCAACCAGGAAAGGTTGCATTGTATGAAGAATTTTTTAAGGGCGGTCTACGATTGCCTTGCATCCTTTCTTTGTAAACTTGTTGAATAGGTATCACCTCATTCCGCACAACTTACCCCCAACTCCATTCGTGTTGTCTTTTCATTTCTGGTGCTTTGTTATTTTCACGGAGCTTCCGCCCGACTCTCCTTATTTAGGGCGTTGTATAGGATTCGAAATCCCATAAGGGATGGGTGGTGGAGCTTTGCGTCGAGGCCTAAGAGGGTCCTTAAGCTTAACCTCCTTCCAAAATCAAAGGGTGGAAGTCACGGTTCTTTTATGCACATTTGGAGGGGTGGGCGTAGACTGGGGTATTCCGGATACTAGCTCTAACCAGAACTCAAGTGTTGATGAGAGAGACCGTGAACTATTCGACACTTTGGTTTCCACCATCGTGCCCCCCAGTAGGGAACTGCTATCGGAGGACAATCTTCGGGAGATCGCATTCGTGCCGGTGTCGCTGGCTGCAGCGCCCGGTGAGCCTCGAAGAGTTTTATTTTTATCATAATTTCCTCGCTTGTTTGGACATTTCTTTAGTGTACATATGTTTTGTAGTAGGCATATTCGTGCCCTCTTTTTAGCTAACCTCGTGCTTTCCGTATTGCAGCAATGAAGTTTTCTCAAGATTCACTGATATCGGGTCTTCGAAAGAGAGGAGGAAGTGACCGCGACGCGACAGGAACCGAGCCTAAGAGGCCCTGTCAGCGGGAGCCGGGTTGCCCAACTCAGCCTCTAACGGCTCTCCCGAAGCAACACTAATAGAGGAGGGCGAGGGAGAGGAAAATCCTCCCGATGGGATACCGATAGGGGGCCCTACCGAGGGAGCCTACCGGCGGCCGCCTCATCTCCTGCCAGGGCGCCGGGGGGTCGTTCGGGAGCACGGAGGCCGTCGAGACAACCCGTCTGGCCCGCCATCGCCGAAAGAAGCAGGCACCTCCGCTCCCTCGGACACCTTAAGGAGTCCGCCTCAACCTTCCCAAATGCCTAGCCAGAGCGCCTCGTATAAAAGTTGTCTATCGGAAACAGTTCTCAAGCTTTCGATCCTGCCCAGTTTCAGGCCAAAATGAGGAGTCTATCATTGGAGGAGTCTTTTGACACCATGTTCACAGCCGCGCTCCAGGTAGGGTTATGATCTTTTCCCTTTCCTCCTTTTGTAATTACGGAGTTCTGGTATTTATCGATTGTATACTACAGATGTCTAACGGCCTCTTCGTGCTTCGTGAGGACCTGACCAAGGCCAAGTCTCATAGTGAGAGCTTGGGTAAAGAATTGGCAGAAACGAAGGCCCGGGAATCGAAGGCCTTACATGACCTTCGGATTGTCCAGGAAGATTATCGAGCGTGGCGGGAGAGGGCTGAGAAGGAGCTGCGGAGCTTGGATGCCCAACTGTCTGAAGTCCGGGAAAGTTGTTGCCTACGGAAGAAAGGTTAAAGGGAACGGTTCTCAGGCTAGAACATACTGAGAACCGAGCCGACAACGCAGAGGCCGCGGCTCGCGACGCTGCGGAGAAATTGGCCTTGGCCGAGAGGGACACGAAGGAGGCTCTGGACAAGATGGCGGCAATGGAGACGGAGGTTCAGGAGAGGGTGGCCGCGGCCGAGGCTAGGGCTCAGGAAAGGGTGGCTGCGGCCGAAGCTAGGGCTCAGGAGGCCATCAAAATAAAGGGTTCTCCGGATTTTGCGTCGGAACTCCATGAGGCCGCTATGGACGCTTTCGTTCAGGGTTTTGAGAGGTGCAAACGGAGACTATCCGGCACTTCAAATTAGAAAGCCTTGAACGTTTTCAACCTGAGGACGATGAAGAAACTTCTGACGTTGAGGTTGAAAGTGCGGCGGTAGGGCGGTGACAGTTAAAGACCCTGTCATAGGAGCGCCTACAACTGAGGAGCCGGCCTCCGGGCCGACTACCGAGAGGGGGCGTCCCGAGGACTAATGGAAGGCGTCTAGGCTTGCCTTGATTTTGACTTTTTGTTCTTGACTTTGTCCTTAGGGGACCCTTTTTGTAAATCAGTTGATGTCAGCTTGTGGACAATACTTTATAAAGTTTTACAGCGATCTGACTTTTAAATGAGTGAATGCTACTTTTTACTTACTCGATGCTTCAATTATTCAACTTCTGATTTTTACCCATTACATAGGATGATCCGCCCGTAAGTTGGTGTTAAATTCGAATTCCAGGGTCGTTTTCCAGGCATATTATCTCAGGAGGAACGGTATTGTTCTGGGAGGTTCCTAAAATCGTAAGGCCACCGAGACCATCCCGGGGGTGTCCTTAGGAGGGCCGCCCAGCTCCTTTGAAGGATTGTTTCTTGGGGGTAGTCGGATACCTGCCTAAGAGTTTGACTCGGGCCGCCTAAGTCATGGACTTGAACCTCCTCAGGGGTAAGTGATACCAGCCCGGGGGTGTCCTTAGGACTGTGGGGCCGCCAGCTCCTTTGAAGGATTGTTTCTCGGGGGTAGTCGGATACTGCCCAAGAGTTTGACTCGGGGCCGCCTAAGTCATGGACTTGAACCTCCTCAGGGGTAAGTGATACCAGCCGGGGGTGTCCTTAGGACTGTGGGGCCGCCGAGCTCCTTTGAAGGATTGTCTCTCGGGGGTAGTCGGATACCTGCCCAAGAGTTTGACTCGGGGCCGCCTAAGTCATGGACTTGAACCTCCTCAGGGGTAGGTGATACCAGCCCGGGGGTGTCCTTAGGACTGTGGGGCCGCCGAGCTCCTTTGAAGGATTGTTTCTTGGGGGTAGTCGGATACCGCCTAAGAGTTTGACTCGGGGCCGCCTAAGTCATGGACTTGAACCTCCTCAGGGGTAAGTGATACCAGCCCGGGGGTGTCCTTAGGACTGTGGGGCCGCCGAGCTCCTTTGAAGGATTGTCTCTTGGGGGTAGTCGGATACCGCCCAAGAGTTTGACTCGGGGCCGCCTAAGTCATGGACTTGAACCTCCTCAGGGGTAAGTGATACCAGCCCGGGGGTGTCCTTAGGACTGTGGGGCCGAGCTCCTTTGAAGGATTGTCTCTTGGGGGTAGTCGGATACCTGCCCAAGAGTTTGACTCGGGGCCGCCTAAGTCATGGACTTGAACCTCCTCAGGGGTAAGTGATACCAGCCGGGGGTGTCCTTAGGACTGTGGGGCCGCCGAGCTCCTTTGAAGGATTGTCTCTCGGGGGTAGTCGGATACCGCCCAAGAGTTTGACTCGGGGCCGCCTAAGTCATGGACTTGAACCTCCTCAGGGGTAAGTGATACCAGCCGGGGGTGTCCTTAGGACTGTGGGGCCGCCGAGCTCCTTTGAAGGATTGTCTCACAGGAAATCTCCAAATATGTGCATCATTAATTTTTGGATAAGTACATTCATTACATTACTGATGGTATTGTCGGAGATTATCTGCGTTCCACGTTCGGGGGATCGGTCGCCCATTCAGATCTTCAAGTCGGTACGCTCCACGGTGAAGGACTTCTGCTACTCGGTAGGGCCCCTCCCAGTTCGGAGACAATTTGCCCCCTTCCGTTGGTTTGGACACCGAAGCCTTTCTCAGAACCAATCTCCTGACGGAAGCTTTTCGAGCGGACGCGGGTATTATAATATCTCGCCACCCGCTGCTGATAGGCCGCCATTTTAACTTGAGCTCGATCTCTCGCTTCATCAATGAGGTCGAGACTGGCTCTTAAATTAGGGAGGTTGTCAGCTTTGTCATATGATTCTACTCGAATACTTGGCAGGCCAATCTCGACTGGGATAACAGCTTCGGAACCGAAAACCAGATTAAACGGCGTCTCTCCTGTCGGTGTCCTGGGAGTTGTGTGGTATGCCCAGAGCACACTCGGGAGTTCTTCCACCCATTTTCCTTTGGACGTATCCAGCCTGGTCCTCAGTCCCCGCAATATCATACGATTCGTAACCTCGGCCTCTCCATTAGATTGTGGATGGCCGACGGAGGCGAATCGATGCGTGATGCCGAGATCGGCGCAAAAAGTCTTGAAGGCAACGTTGTCGAACTGTCGGCCGTTGTCAGTGACAAGAGTATGTGGTATGCCGAATCGACAAATAATGGCTTTCCAGAAAAAGGCTTTGACCTTGGCTTCAGTGATCCTAGCGAGTGCTTCGGCTTCGACCCACTTAGTAAAATAATCGACGGCGACAAGCAGGAATTTTCGCTGTCCCGATGCCGGAGGGAAAGGGCCGAGATGTCCATGCCCCACTGAGCGAAAGGCCAGGGAGCAAAAAGAGGGTTCAACTGAGAAGCCGGTTGCCGCTGAATACAGGCGTACCGTTGACATTGGCCACATCTTTTCACTAGTTCAGTTGCATCTTCTTGCATAGTCAGCCAATAATATCCTTGTCGGAGGGCTTTACGTGCCAGAGATCGGCCTCCTGATGATTCCCACAGATGCCTTCATGAATTTCCCTAAGAACATAATCCGCATCTGCCGAGCTGACACATTTGAGGAGAGGCTGGGAGAAGGATCTCTTGTAGAGTCGGCCATCTAGCAGTACAAACTTAGAAGCCCTCCGCTTGAGCAGCTTGGCTTCTTCATGGTCAACTGGGAGGACGCCGTCCTTCAAGTATCGGATATAGGATCCATCCAAGTTTCCTCTTGGGTAACTGGCAAAGCTTCTTCCACGGCCTCGATGCTAGGTGTCTCCAGATACTCAATGTAGGTTTTGCCCATGGCGCTGTCCACGGACGTAGCAAGCCGGGCCAACATATCAGCTCTAGCATTCTCCCTCTAGGGATGTAACTGATGGTGAAGTGATCTAACAAGGGAATTAATAGTTTAACCTTGCTTAGATACTGGGACATGATAGGGTCCCGAGCCTCATACTCCCCCGACACCTGGGCAGAAATAAGCTGCGAGTCAGTGAAAGCTCGGAGATGCTTGATTCCCATCCCATGTGCTAGTTTGATCCGGCTAACAAGGCTTCATATTCAGCTTGATTGTTAGTGGCTTCAAAGAGGAAACGAAGAGCATACTCCAGTACCACACCCTCTGGGCTGGCGAGAATAAGACCAGCCCGCTCCCCTGGGAGTTGGAGGCTCCATCGACGTGGAGGACCCATGCCTTATCATTCTCCTCGTCGACATCTAAAAGAATCCGGGGGAACTCCTCTTGATGCTCTTCAGACCAAGTGCATTCTACTAGGAAGTCGGCCAAGACCTGGGATTTCAAAGCTGCTCTGGGCTGAAATGACAAGTCGAATTCCCCTAGTTTGATGGCCCACTTGGCCAACCGGCCAGAAGTATCAGGGCGAGACAAAATGGCTCTGAGAGGCTGATCAGTGAGCACGACTATAGGATGAGCCTGAAAGTAGGGTCTGAGTCGTCGGGCGGAGATGAACAAAGCAAAAATGACCTTCTCCTGTTTGGAATACCTCTCTTCTGCACCATGAAGTACCTTACTGGTATAATATACAGGTCTCTGAGTGGCGTGGTCGCCGACACGCACCAGAACGGAACTGACGGCTTCGAGGAAGCCGCAAGATAGAGGAAGAGCTTTTCTCCCTCCTCCGGTTTAGACAACAGGGGCGGTGTGGACAAGAACTCCTTAAGTTCTTCAAAAGCTCGTTGACAGTCTTCCGTCCACTCAAAACCGTCCGCTTTACGTAGGACCTTGAAGAAGGGTAAACACCTCTCCGCCGATCTTGACAAAAATCGGCTTAATGCTGCTATCCTCCCGGTGAGTTGTTGTACCTCTTTCTTACATACTGGCCGCCTCATATCAAGAATGGCTTGAATTTTCTCTGGGTTTGCCTCAATTCCCCGCCGGGTCACCAGGAAACCCAAGAATTTCCCTGCAGTAACTCCAAACGCACATTTGCGTGGGTTGAGCTTTATTCTATGGAGCCGGAGGTTGTGGAAAGTCTCCTGCAGGTCGGCGACATGGCCAGTGGCACAGGTGCTCTTTGTCAACATATCATCTACATATACTTCCATGTTGCGGCCGAGCTGGTCTTTAAAAACTTTGTTCATCAGCCTCTGATAGGTAGCTCCTGCATTCTTCAATCCGAAGGGCATTACTTTATAACAATAGATGCCCTTCTCAGTGATAAAAGAAGTATGCTCTTCATCCAAGGGGTTCAATTTTATCTGGTTGTACCCGAGAAAGCATCCATGAAGCTAAGAAGTTCATAACCAGAGGTTGAATCTACTAACTGGTCGATCCGTGGCAACGGAAAACTGTCCTTAGGACAAGCTTTGTTAAGATCGGTGTAATCGATGCATATCCTCCATCCTCCGCTGGCCTTCCGGACCATGACCACATTGGCTAGCCAATCAGGATATTGTGCCTCCCGAATATGACCGGCCATAAGCAATTTATCCACCTCTTCGTCAATGATCCTCTGCCGCTCAGGGGCGAAACTCCTTTTCTTCTGGCGGACAGGGCGGCAGCTTGGGTTGATATTAAGTTGATGAGTAATCACCTCGGGGGAATCCCGACCATGTCCGTCATTTTCCAGGCGAAGACATCCGCATTCGCCGATAAGAAGGCTAGGAGCTGATCCCGGACTTCAGGGGGGAGGAGCTCACCAATTTGCACGGTCTTGGTGGAATCACCTCCCAGGGGGCAAGATATCAGACGCTCCGCTGGCTCTCCCCTCCGCTCAACTTCTCTGGGATCAAACGACTCGGCGACCGGGGAATTCTAACCACCTGGGGACTAGGAGCTAGATGATAGCAGGGTCTGACCGAGTTTACCTCTCCATGCATCTCGCCGACTCCTTGGTTGGTAGGGAACTGCACCAATAGGCGCTTGGTAGATATAACTGCATCTAACATATTCAACCCGGGGCGGCCGAGAATGGCATTGTAGGCCAGGGGAACCCGAACCACCAGAAAGTCCAGCATTACCGTGCTCTGACATGGCGGCGATCCTGCCGTCGCCGGTAGGGTAATCTCGCCCTCCACTCGTATAGAGTCTCCAGTGAAACCGACTAGAGGGACGGCTACAGGTCGAAGAGAGTCAGGAGATAAATTCATCCGAAGAAATGCATCATAAGTAAGCACATTAGCGGAGCTTCCACTGTCGATTAAGATCCTCTTTACAGGGTGTTTAGCGACCGTCATTGAAACGACGACGCTATCATCTTTTACAACACTATCCCCGCTATATCTCCCTTAAAAGGGATTACATCATCTAGTTCTCCCCCTCCCCTTGGCCTCTTAGAAGATGATGCTCTTCCACGGGAAATCATGCCCACCATCCGCTCTGTCGGGGTGTTATCGATGTTGGCTTGAGCGGGAGGAGGTCCCATCAAAGCTGGTACGGGAGGAGCCTCTTTCTTCTGGATGTACTGCCCAAGATATCCCTCTGGATGAGTTCTTCGATGGCTTGCTTCAAATTCGACATTCTTCAGTGTCATGGCCGTAATCTCTGTGGAAACGGCAATAACGGCTCCTGTCGTGCGCAGCGCCCTTCTTCAACGGGGTGGACGCCGCAAATAAGGCTCGTTTTCAATTTCCATAAGGATATGAGCCCGGGCGCTAGGAGGGGTGTAAGATGGTCTTCTCTGGGGGCCAGGCTCTTGCGGCGGTCAGTCGGTCGGCGCGAAGGTTCGGACTTCTTGGAGGGGGCCCGCTCAACTCTGGGCGAGCGGATCTCTTGCCAGTCCTCTCCTCCACCTCTCCTTGATGAATCAGCTTCGTCGGCGCGGATGTACTTCTGCGCGCGACTCAAGAGGTCAGCATAAGAGCAAGGAGGTCTCTTGTCCAGAGAATAGGTAAAACGGGAGGGACGGAGCCCCCGCTTCAAGCCAGCGTAGCCACAGCATCATCAAGATGATAGACTTCCAGGGCCGCCACCTTGAATCGGTTATAAAGTCTTTCAAAGGTTCTCCTTCTTGCTGCTGCACGGAGAACAAACTGTCTGCCACTCGAGGAATCTTCCGACAAGCGTCGAAATGAGCCAAGAAAGACCTTTCCAGTTGTCGAAAAGAATCAATACTGCGCGAAGGCAGACGAGAGTACCAAACACGGGCCGCCTTACGGAGAGTGGCCGGGAAGGCAATGCACAGGAGGCATCAGTCGCTCCTTGGACCTGCATAATGGCTTTATAGCTCTCCAGATGATCTAGGGGATCAGTGGTGCCATCATAGGGGTCCAGTTGGGGGAACCGGAATCTCCTTGGAATGGGCTCCTCCATAACCCGCCGAGTAAGAGGAGGGCGGGTGTCATAATCCGACCCCGGCTGATTGTTGATCCTTTGACTAAGTTCCTCCAGCCTCCGATCTTGCTCATCAAGGCGCCTCTCCATCTGATCAGCCATATGTCCTCCGGTTGGCTCAGGGGAAAAAGATATGGACCGACGACGCCACCGGCGGTGCTCTGTATAAGCTCCTTCCCCCGCCGCCGCCCAGCAGGTGGGCTGTCCGGGGAACGGGTGAGAGAGCGCGAACCACCCCGGAACTTGAGAATGAAGTCCACCTGAGGAATAGGGTGGAGAGGCCTTGTTGGAGGGGATCTCCCTCGAGTTGATTGTCGGCTGACAGGAGTAGCCGATCTGGACAGCAAAGGTGGCTCGAGCCGTTGCCGGGCTCCTCTAGAATGTTGTTCCTGCATCTACTGAACCATCCCAACAAGAGTTTGAACTTGCTGGGTGAGGATCGCCAATGGGTCCTGAGGAATAGCTGGAGCCGGCAGCGGCGAGGAAGAAACCGGAGGGCTAGACTTTGCTGGTCAGAAGAGCAAAGAGTCTTGCGACCACGATCAGGAGGTAAGAGATGCCCCCCAGACCAATTAGAGGGATTCTCTTCCGGAGATCTAGAGCCCATGTTAGTAGAACGGGAGTTGCTCGCCGCCGCGTCACCCCTACCTGGCGCGCCAATCTGTTGATGCTGAATCACCAGTCAAGTTTTCTTTGTTACAAGATCTCCTACTGAAGGAAGAGAAAAAACCCCCCCACTTCCTGGATCTCCTCCCTCTTATATCCTTTGAGCCTCCAAAAAAAACGTTCCTTTTCTCTTTTCGTCATTATATCGTCAGCGTTGAATCATTTTTCTTCCTTTTTTTTTACTTTTTCTTTGGGTAAAAATCAATGTATGAGATAAAAATTAGCTTCAGACGAGAGTGTGCCACATGGTCATTTATCGATAATTGACAGCAGAGGCATTAAGAAACTTGCTCCGGAAGCTAAGGATCTTCATGATGATTTCGGTTTTTCCAAGGGAATGTCAGGGTTAGTGGGAATGTCAGAGTCAGAGAAGAGTTATCTGGCCCTAAAACAGGAGCTCAGTATCTCCTTTTTCTCGATGGATGGTGATGCTCCAGCGTTTGTCTTATTCGAGTCATTTAAAGCGTCATGATGCTTAATGATTCTCGATTTCTGTTCCGGACACGACAGCTCATCGTGTTTAGTGCTTCTGATACGAGAATGATTCCAAGATTAGAAGCCGCCCATGACCTGGGGGCCGCCTAGGATGAGAGGCCGCCTAGGCTTGGGGGCCGCCCAGGACTAGGGGCCACCCAGGACCTGAGGCCGCCTAGGGCTAGGGGTCGTCCAGGACCTAGAGGTCGCCTAGAACCAGGGACCACCCAGGACCTGGGGGCCGCCTAGGACCAGGAGGCCGCCCAGGACCTGGGGGCCGACTAGGACTAGGGGCCGCCCAGAACCAGGGGGCCGTCTAGGGCTAAGGGCCGCCCAGGACCCGGAGGCCGCCTAGGACCAGGGACCGCCCAGGACCTGGGGGCCGCCTAGGACCAGGAGGCCGCCCAGGACTAAGGGGCCGCCTAGGACTAGGGGCCGCCCAGAACCTGGGGGCCACCTAGGACTAGGGGCCGCCCAGAACCTGGGGGCCGCCTAAGGCTGGGGGCCGCCCAGGACCCGGGGGCCGCCTAGGGTTAGGGGCCACCCAGGACCTGGAGGCCGCCTAGGACCAGGGACCGCCCAGGACCTGGGGGCCGCCTAGGACCAGGAGGCCACCCAGGACCTGGGGGCCGCCTAGGACCAGGAGGCCGCCCAGGACCTGGGGGCCGCCTAGGACCAGGAGGCCGCCCAGAACCTGGGGGCTGCCTAAGGCTAGGGGCCGCCCAGAACCTGGGGCCGCCTAGGACTAGGGGCGCCCCGGACCCGGGGGCCGCCTAGGGCTAGAGGCCGCCCAGGACCCGGGGCCGCCTAGGGCTAGGGGCCGTCTAGGACCTGGAGGCCGCCTAGGACCAGGGACCGCCAGGACCTGGGGGCCGCCTAGGACCAGGAGGCCGCCCAGGACCCGGGGGCCGCCTAGGGCTAGGGGCCGCCCAGGACCCGAAGGCCGCCTAGGACCAGGGACCGCCCAGGACTTGGGGCTGCCTAGGACCAGGAGGCCGCCCAGGACCTGGGGGCCGCCTAGGACTAGGGGCCGCCCAGAACCTAGAGGCCGCCTAAGGCTAGGGGCCGCCCAGAAACTGGGGGTTGCCTAAGACCAGGGGCCGTCCAGAATCTGAGGGCCGCCTAGGGTTAGAGGCCATTCAGGACCTGGAGGCCGCCTAAGATCAGGGACCGCCTAGGACCTAGGAACCGCCTAGGACCAGAAGACCGTCCAAAACCTGAGGGCCACCTAGAGCCCCAATTTTACTTCCTGTTTACCAACCATATCACTACCCTAGAAGAGCTCAAAACAAATAAGAAAGCGTCTACAATCCAACTTCGCAAGCCTATTAAGATTCTTATGTGGCTACCACCGGACCAAACGCCCATTTGCCGAAGACCAGAGCAAATATATTAATAAATTTTACAACAAGCTAACTAATTCAACAACAGAAAACATAACAACCACTTATATAGGTTGACCTTCAGGTGGCTTTCCACCGCCTAGCTACTTTGCTTCATTAGATCGCAACGCGCGCCTTCACTAAATGACACGCTTATCGATACCAATTCGAAAGGAGCAACGAGGGACTATCGGATTATAATTTTCAAAAGCCTTTTAAAATTCTCCCTTGAGCTCCCACCGGGCGCGGACGCCTTCGCCACTCTCGCCTTGAGCTCACCCACACTTTCCCTCATCCCCTTACCTTCGTCCCCGTTAAACACAACCTCCAAAGCCTTCATGACCCCCTCCTTCGTCATCGCCCCGCCAGCGAACTCCATCCCAATCCCCCACACGTGCGTCATGGCCCTCGCCACCATCTTCTGGTCCACGAAGTAGGGCCGGCACACCATCGCCATCCCAGCGGTGATCCCCTCAAGCACCGAATGCCACCCGGCTTGCGTCACAAACGCCCCCACCGCCACGTGTCCCAGCACCTCCACCTGCGGGGCCCAGCTCACCACCAGCCCCCTCTCCTTGGTGCGGTCAGAGAACCCTGGCGGCAGGAGCTCCCTCTCTTTCTCCTTCAAGGACCAGAGGAACGGAATCCCGCTCGCCTCCAGGCCGTCCGCCAATTCGGCGAGTTCAGAGGGCGGCGCAGAGGTGACGGTGCCAAAGCTAATGTAGGCCACGGTGGCGGAGCCGTGGCGGTCGAGCCATGAGAGGCAGTCGTAGGGATCGGGCACGGCCGGGCGAGGGGCAAGGAGGTGCAAGGGGCCGATGGAGAAGAGGTCGGGTAACTTGGCCGAGAGCTCGGCTTCAATGAGCGGGTCGAGACCGTCGGAGGTGTTGATGGCGACGGCGGTGGCGCGGGGAAGCTGCTGGACCATACGGTGAAGGAGCAAGGAAAAGCCGGATTCGATGTCGCCGGAGACGATTTCGTCGGGAAGGTCCCGGACGCGGTAGGCGGAGAGGCCCGGAAGGCAGTGGATCAGGTCGTCCGCCCGGTCGGCTACCGCTTCATGTGTGCATGGGATCAAATCTAGTGAGTTCAACGGTGGCAGCCAGCAAGAAATCGACTTCAAATAAATGTGTAGCTCTTAATTGAACCTTTGATTGCATACAAGTCCCTGATTAGCTGGCCTAATCTGAAGTCAGCTGCAACTTTACATTGGGTGCGTTTGGTGACATTAGATGAACCAATGATCTTAAATCAATGATAATCCTAATTTAAAGATGATTTAGTTTTCCTGATCATAGATCATCATATTTGGTATAGTAAATATGAAGTCAGCTGCAACTTTACATTTTGAGTGCGTTCGATCAATGACATCAGATGAACCAATGATCTTAAATCAATGATAATCCTAATTTAAAAATGATTTAGTTTTCATGATCATAGATCATCATATTTGGTATAGTATATCAAAGTGATCAAAAATCACCTTATTTAATATGCCACTGAAATTCAAGATTATTAATCATAAAATTTTCTATTACATTATTATAATATATATCATATATATCATATAATATCTTATATAGTATATTATAAATAAAAGATGACTAATATAATATTAATTTATATTGCTATTATAACATAATATATATATGATAAATATAATGCATTAATTATATTATTGTATAATAATAATAATATATTATATTAATTTTATGCATCATATTATATAAAATTATTATTATTATAATATTTATTATAAATAAGAGGTATTTTGGACTATAAATTTTAGTCCAAAATTAACAGAAGGGGGTGAACTTGAATCATCATCCTTTGTGAACGATGATAGAATATTTACTTTCTTTGGGATCATTCATGGGATGAAGTAATTTTGGATCACCATCATGTAGGGTTACCCCAATATAATCAAATAGGATTATTCCATTGCCATCCCATGAATCACCAATAATTCTAAGTAAATCACTTAATATCAAATGTTTTTTTAATGAAATATTTTAATTCTTTGTTTGGAATGCATACCATTGTAGAATTCATTTGCAAATCAAATGAATTTCATAATGCATTTCATTTGTAGATGAGTCATCATTCATAAAACTATGAAATTAAAATGAATTGTCATGTTTAGAATAAATAAAAATAAAAATTAATATTTTATTTTTTTTCAATTAACCCCTATTTACTAATTAATTGAAGAGGGTGATTTGAGAATCTTTGTGTTAATTATTTTCTCAAATTGCTTACAATTATTTTTAATTATATTCACTTCTTATTTTTTTATGGTTGCCATCTGTTCTCGTCCATATTATCCGAAAAATGATGCCCAGCTACCTAAGCTCCATTTCCCAACCGACGCAATGTATCTGCCATTCTAGCTAAAAAACATGCATAATTAAAAGCTAGAGAAAGAGAGAGAGAGAGAGAGAGAGAGAGAGAGACGTGTGCCGTCGGTGTGAGGTGTGGACAAGTGGTTACAATAATTTAATGCGTTGACGCAATATATCTGCCATTCTATCAAGACATGGCTAACTAATAGCTAGAGAAAGAGAGATAGGTGTGCTGTCCGTGCGAGGTGTGGACAAGTGGTTACAATCATGTAATGCGTTGAATGCTAACTAATAAGTCTCTGCATGTTATTCATAGACCGACCGCAAATAACTTCAAACCTTCTTAAATTTGAAAAATATCTATGAATTTGTTAAATAATTCAATAATCTGGTAAGATAATTTTTTTTAAAAATGAAATTTACTTTAAAACAGGGAAATTGATTAAATTTACATAATCTTATTTTGATTGAAGTCAAATATACATGGAAATGATCTGAGCTGCTCAAAACCCTAAGCCAATGCAGCCCAGAACATGGTATTTGTTCATAAGCAACCACCTAAAGTTACTAAGCAGGCACGGTTGATAGCATATCTAAATTTCAATGGCTGGGACGGTTAATGGCGCCTAGACGCCACATGATCGAAGAAATATAAGCGGAAGACGTGCGAGCTCATCAGCCATGACGAGCGCCCCGGTGCCAATGGATGGGGCTGCCACTTTTCGCACGCACACCGGCGAGGCGAGCACATGTCGCACGCGGGGGCCGGGCTGCCTTTCGGCACTGGTGGCCACCTTAACATATATATATATCATCCTACTTGCCAATTCAGTTCAACAAAAGAAAGGGAAAATAACAGACACACACCTTGTCGGCCAACTCCGATTTCGCGGCGGATCAAATCGGTGTGGAGGTGGGCGTAGCGGGCCGAGGTGGTGCAAGTCCAGATCGGGACCCACGGCACCCCTGCCTCCGCCGCCACCTCCGCTGCCATCGACAGGAACGCGTCGCTCACCACGCTGCTCACCGCCTTCCCGCCGCTCCCCACTACTGCTGCCTCCATCCCCGCCCTAATGTTCCCCGCCGCCGCCCGCAGGAACATCTCGATCTCCTTCATGACGTCCGCGGGCGGCGCCTCGTCACCCGCTGGAAGCCCGTCGCCCACCGCGTAGAACCGGAGGTTCCCAGTGGCGGAAGCGGCTGGGGGGAGTGAAGCGATGGACCGAGCGGTGCTGAGGAAAGAAAAGGTGGCGCCTGGGGCGGCGGCAGCAAGGGCCCGGGCGACGGCGAAGAGCGCGAGGGTGTGCGAACCGAAGGGGAAGACGAGGACCACCACGTGCTGGTTGCCGGCTGAGTCCATAACGGAAGTTGGCGCACGCTAAAGGCTAATAGGAATGGGAAGCGAGAGAATCACAGGCGCACGCTTTGGAGCTGCGAGTTTTAAGCAGCCACCCCAGACCCCACCCTGGCGACAGGTGGGGTCATTCAAGGGAAATTTTATTCGGCCCGCAAAAATTGTTCAGCAGCCCCGTTATTTTGTTTTAAAAAAAATTAAATTATCCTCCCTTTCTTCTCTTCATATCCTTGCTTCATCTCCTGTCCTCCCCCTTCTTCTCTCTCTTTGACACCGCCTTTATCTCCTCCCCTTTCAGCACCATCCCTTTCCCTTTCAGCCCTATCTCCTCTCCACTCCCAGCATCAGCCCAGCATCTCCTTCCCCGGCATCAGCCTTCTTTTCAACATCATTCAGCCAAACAAGACCGAATAGAGGTCCTTTGTTCAATCCTATTCGGTTGAACAAAGGCCCTCACCAAACAGGCCGAACGAAGGTCGTCGCCAAACAAAGGGCCTCTGTTCGGCTAAACTGGCCGAACAAAGGCCCTCCATTCGATCAAACAGGTCAAACGAAGGTCATCCGTTCGGCTTGTTTGGTCGAATGGTGTCCAATAGACAGGGGGCCAAAGAGGGCCGGTGCTTAAGAACGGGGGTGCACCGAGGGCCGGAGAGGGCCGGTGCCCAGGGGCGGGGGGCGTTAGGGGCCAGAAAGGGCTGGTGCCAGGGGACGAGAAGGAGACTGGGGCTGAAGGCGCGGTGGTATCCAAGAGTGGGGAGTGCCGAGGAAGGGGGAGAAGACAAAGAGGGAAGAAGATGGGAGACGAAGAAAAATGGCTGGGGAGGAGGAAGGGGACGGTGTCAGAGAGGAAACGTGATGGTAGAAGGGGAAGGAGAAAGGGGCTGGGAGATGGAGAGAAGACGAGGCGAGGGGGGGAGGGGGGTGTGGAGGAGATGGGGCCGAAGGGTAGTTTAGAAATTTTATTTTTTAAAATAAGAGGGGCTACCGAGCAAAAGATATAGGCCGAATAAAATTTTTCGTCATTCAAGGTAAATGCAATAATAAAAAAAAAAAATAATGCAAAGAAAAGGACTATAAACATAAAACAAATAAAATAAATTTTATACGCTACTTGAAAGTTATCAATAAGAGATCATTTAATTTGAAATTTATTTTATATTTTAAAATAAAGAATACATGATGGTGAATCAAGGAGAGAGCACATAAGATGCCATTAAAATTGGAAATAGATTTTAATTTATTTTCTCTTGAAATATTAAAAACTATAATAATTGACTTGATTTTATCTTATCTTATATAATTGGAGGATGTGATGGTGATTTAATATTTTTAAAATTGAAATAGTTAAATTTAAGTTATTTAAACGATAATAAAATATAATGTCTACACTAATACATTAAATTAATCTCCATGTTTTTAAAAAAGTAATACTTAAAAATTTTTAGATTGGTTATCAAATGAGAGAGATTGATTAGAAAAGAGGGCAAGCAAAATTTAGATCTAAAAGATTAAAAAAACTTTTAAATTATAATATTTATATTTAAATTATATTGGTTAACAGATCGTGTGGCGCGCCACCCGGCGGCCCGAGTGCGCCAACTATGACCCCTGGAGTAACTTCATTGGAGGGAGACCTTATTATTATTTTTTTTGGTACAGGCATGTGATCACATCAGTTTAGTGCGAGTCATCCGATAGATAAAAAAAAAAAGGATTTGCTTAAGTACAATAGAACATGGGTCATCCTGTTTTCAAAATCAAAATCCTGAATGATGTACCATCGAGGCCGCCACCCAATCAGCCATCGAGTTGGCTTCTCGATAGACATGATGGATTCGGTAACTGTGCATATCCCGTAGGGTAAACCATGCATTAATGAGTAGAGGGTTCAGCGGAGTCTAATGCTTGCAATCCCTCTGAAGCCACGATCATGAGAGAGTCCCCCTCAATGAGAGACTCTGAGCATGAAGGATCCTAGCAGTATGGGAAATGCCAGCCCATACTGCATAAGCTCTGCCAGCGGAACCGAGGAGTCTAAAAGGCCAAAACCATCAGCCGCAAGCATGGCTTCATCAGTTCTTCGAATGATAAAAGCAGCTCCAGCTAATTTGCCCCGCACACTTTCATCAAAGTTAATTTTGATAAACTCTGAGAGGTTTCAAAAAAATAAAAACCGTTATCCGGTTTACTGTCGAATCAGCAGAGGAATTCCAGTGCTTAGAGCTGTCAAAATTACTAATAGAGCATAAGTGAGTGTAATTAGCAGAGAATGATAAGGCATTCCGAATAATTCTTTAAGAAAAGACAACATCACCGATGAATATAAGGGAGGGAGGCCCTATTGATTATTGGTTGATTGATTAATTATTGTCTTAATACATCTAGATGAGTGATGTAAAGTAAATTGTATGCTCGATTTATGCCAAAGTTTTAACATTGGTTTGATTGATGGATTGCTTTCTTGCGACCAATGGTTGTCAAATGATTGAGTGGTGGAATGAGGGCAAGCGAGGGCGTGCAGATTAAGGAGATAAGCCTTTGTCACGAGTTCTATTTGAGCAAGGGTGGTCAGGGCAGGGTCGACCGTAGAAGTCACGTCTTAGGTGTCAGTGGGCTTCGAGTCGGATCCCCACATGGAGACACAGAAAAAGAATTTTTTTACATCGCATCCGATGCGGTAAGTTCTATATGATTATACTATCCCTTTTTATTAGTTTACATGTTTATAATACTTATTAAAAAATATTAAAATAATTTTACTATATTTCAAAAGAAAAATTTATGACATTTCAGTTTTAAGCTTACGATACCGTAATTATGAAATTAAGACATCTGATCAGAAAGAAAAAAAAAATTACGACACCCAGTTGTAAACTTACGATACTGTAGTTATAAAATTACGACATCCCTTCAAAAAATATGTCTATATATAAATTTCAAAAAAAAAAGCTGAACTGATATTAATGCACGTCACGTTAAAAGTTAAGATGACACACAATTTTAAACTTATGGCATTGTAGTTATAAAATTAAGACATCTATTTAGAAAAAAAAAACTTACGACACCCTAGTTTTAAACTTACGACACTTACGATACCCACTCATAAAATGTGTCTGTGCATAAATTTCAAAAAAAAGCTGGACGGATATTAATGCATGTCAAACCGCTTTTTTTTTCTTGAAATTTATATACATACATCTTTTCTGAACTGGTGTCTTAATTTTATAACTATGATATCGTAAGTTTAAAACTAGGGTGTCGTAATTTTTTTTTTCTCTCTGAATAAGTGTCTTAATTTTGTAACTACAATGTTATAAGTTTAAAACTGAGATGCTGTATTTTTTTTTTTTTTTGCTTTCTAAATAAGTATCTTAATTTTATAACTATGATATCGTAAGTTTAAAACTGAAGTGTCATAATTTTTTTTAAATATTATATAATTATTTAAATATTTTTTAATAATATTAATCAATAAAAAAAAAAAAAAAAAAAAAAAAAAAAAAAAAGCAGTGCAGCCTATGTAAAATTTACTGATCGGATGCGATCCACGAAATTTTTTTTCCTGAAGATCCCCTTGATACGAGATTCGAGGGACAGTGGCTTGCATGGCAGTGACGGATGGAAATAAACAAGTGCTTGAGGTCGTGTCATGACCTTTGGCTACCAAAAGATATCATTTGTTCACAATTCTGCCTTTACATTTGAGTTCTCGGTCATTGCGTTTAGTCCTACTGCATTCGCCTAATCAAATTGTAGACCACAAGGGATTTAATTTATAGCAAAATGTATATTCTATGGCATGTCAATATTCCAATCCCTTCTTTGTCTACAAAAGATCTATTGGAGGCAAAGATTTGAAATTTAGTGGATCAAAAAAGGTGATTAGAACACTAGATTCTTCCATCAGATCACCTTAAAGCGTCGAGCGGCTAATCAAATTCGATGGTTCATTGATGATTCAGGGAATGTCCAGAAGTCCACTCTGGGCATTACGAACCAGCTTTTTCATTTTTTTCGTTCTCAGTAGACTGAGCTCTCTGGGACGGTTCCTCTGTGTTTCCAGTGGCATCTTCCTTTAAGGTCTCGGCGGCAGAGAATGTGGCCCTTACCAGTCCGATTACTTTAGAGGAGATTCGGCTGGCCCTTTGGAACCTCGGCTCCGATAAGGCCCTAGGTCCGGATGGGTTTCCTCCTCTCTTCTTTCAGCATTATTAGGCTATCATGTGTCAGGATGTTGAGCAGGCTATTCAGCTTATTTTTATGACCAGGTCGATTCCTCTTAAGTGGAATAGGACTCTTGTTACTCTGGTGCCATGATGCTTCTATGCCGCACCACTTTCGGCCTATCAGCCTGTGCACGACCTTATATAATGTGTGTGCTCGGCTTCTGGTCTCTTGGCTTAGGGTGGTGATTCCTCATCTGATCTCTCTTAAGCAGGGCGCTTTCCTAGTCGGTCGATGTATTTCTAATAACGTCCTGTTAGCTCAAGAGGTGATGCATGATCTCCATAGAGCCCCTAGTCGTCAGTGTCTGATGGTTGTCAAGTTGGACATGGAGAGAGCTTATGATAGAGTATGTTGGGATTTTCTTTTTCGCTCTCTTCAGGAGTTTGGGTTTGATGAGCTTTTTATTGCATGGATCAGGGCTTGTGTTCATCGGTCGTCTTTCTCTATTATTATTATTAATGGTGGTAAGACGGACTACTTCCACTCTGCGGTGGGTCTTAGGCAGGGATGTCCCCTGTCCCCATTCTTATTTATTCTTTCTGTGGATGCCTTATCTAGAGCTCTTCACCAGGCCCAGCAAGCTTCTCTCTTAGATCCTTACTGTGCTGGGTCCCAAGGGCCATCGTTATCTCATTTGTAGTTTGCTGATGATTGCATCTTGATGGGAGGGCTACTACCAGTAATGCTTCTGCTTTTGTTTCAGTGCTCCAGTCTTATTGTAAGGCTTCTGGTCAGAAAGTTAATAATGCTAAATCCATGATATCTTTCATTCCGAAGACTAAAACTTCCATTCGGGAGTCTATTATGCAAATTTTGGGTATTTCCGCTCAGGCTGATCACCTTTCTTATCTGGGGGTCCCTATTACAGGAAGGCGGCCACGCTGCTCGAATTTTAGCGATCTGGAGCACCGTGTTCATGATCGTCTGGATGGCTAGCAAGTCTCTGGGTTATCCATGATGGCCAGGCTTACTCTCATCCGATCTGTGCTCACTGCTCTTCCTCTCTATATCCTTTCTAATGCTGCCATTCCGTTGTCCTGTTTAAGAAGGATGGAGAGATGGTTCAGAGATTTTCTATGGGGCTCTATGCAGGATGGCCATGGGATTCACCTGCGAGCTTGGGATTCTGTATGCATGCCTTTATCGGAGGGGGGCTTGGGATTCATTCCCTTATTGTTAGAAGAGATGCGCTGATTGCTAGGCACGCATCGAGATTCTTGCTGGATCTGGATGCCTATGGAGCTTGTTCATGCGTGCCAAATACGGTGATTGGTCCTCCCAGAGTTAGCCTCAGTCTACTCAACCTACTCTTTCTTCTGGAAAGAGGTTTGTCATCATGCTCCGGCTCTTCTTAGACGTACGTCGTGGATGATTGGAGATGGCACCTCTATGGATACCCTTAGGGATACATGGTTGGCTGAGTCCCCGTTAATTCGATGGCCCACCTTTGTCAGTTCTGACATCCCTACTGGAATGAGAGTCTCTGACCTTATTATTCAGGATCACAACGCCTGGAACGGTCCCCTTATTGACTCTTTATTTGGTGCGGAGCTTTCCCAGCGCATTCTCTCTATCCCTCTTTTCCATGATTACACCGTGGATATTAGATTATGGAAGAGGTCTTGCTTGACCCGTGCGCCGATCCGGGACATAATGCAGGATTACAGATCTCAGTAAGGGTACACGATGGATGGGTCTTGGATTTGGAGGCTTTCCATCCATTCAAGAGTTCGCCTATTCATCTGAAAGATGGCTTGGGATTGTCTTCCTACGTGTTCCCTGCTTTTTGGGAGGGGCATGGCGATCTCTCCTACTTGCCTGTTATGCGGTTCTTTGGTCGAGACTGCTGACCATTGTTGGTCCAGATAGCAACCCAAAAGGGGAGGGGGGGTGAATTGGGTTTTTCAAAAATTTAAACTCTTTTGAAAATAAACCCCAGCAGAAATAAAAACTTAGATTCACACAAACAGAATATGCACAAATAGAGAGTTAAAGATAATGAGACAATCACGGCAAACACAGGAGATTTTATAGTGGTTCGGTGTACCTACACCTACGTCCACTCCCAAGTATCTCTTGGGTCCACACTATAATCAATCTGATTACAGCAGAGTTGTTTTGCAAGCTCACAACTTGAACTTGTTGTTTTTCTGGATGCACAACGAACCCAGCTGGTTTTCAAGGCTCACCAGCACAAAACCTTACACCACAAGCAAACTGCTTGCACAAGGCTAATAGCCTCAAAGGAATCAATCATTCGATTGACCCAGCAAACAATAATTATTTTTACAAAACAAAGGCTCCTCCAATGAGCAAATATACAATGATAGAACACGAAATAAAGAGATAGGAATCAAAGCCTGATTTGCAGATCTTGGTGGCTTGCTTCTTCTCTTCTCTTGGATGGATCTTCCTTTAGAATGCTCTTGAAGCTCCAAAGATCAGAAAACTAGGGCTTGCTTCCTTTCTTGAGATTTCTTCAAAATGGAGCTATGAAAGCTTGGAATCTCTCTCTTTTTTTTGGAGAATTAGTATGGTCTTTCCTCTCGAATCTTCCCTCTTTTCGTTTCTGATGGATTTCAAAGATTTTTCTCTATTCTTGTCTTTTTGTCTCTCTCCTTTTTGGATGCAGTAAACCCCCTTCTTATAGATCAGTTTAATCCATAAATAGTTTAAAACTATCCGTTAGAAATAAGTGTAAGAAGGATTAGATCCAAAAATAGCAATAGCCGTTGGGATTAAAAAGATAAAGTAAAGTTTAGAGTCGTTCTGACAGTTCTGAAGTCGCATCTGACATTCTGGAGTCAGCTCTAACTTTTCTGGAGTCGGCTCTAAATCGAAAATCCCCAAATCTCTTGAACTAGAGTCGTCTCTGACTTTTCTGGGGTCGACACAAAAATCTTCTGGAGTCGACTCTAATAGTCTGGGAGTCGACTCTAAGTCATGGCCAGAAAAACTATCGTTCTGTCTTTTCTGTTGGAGTCGGCTCTAACAGTCCGGGAGTTGACTCTAAGTCCATGCCGATTTTTGGAGTGGACTCTGCGATTCCATGTGTCGACTCTAATGTCTGAAATCTTACCTTGACATTAGATTCGAACTAGAACTTGATTTGTCTTATAATTTTGATTAATAAATTATATCATAAACTGAAAAACTAGATCAAAATCATTAGTAACTTCAAATGTTATACTCAAATAGTTTTGTTAATCATCAAAATCAACAATTGGGTCAACAATCTCCTCCTTTTTGATGATGACAAAAACTTTGAGTATATGCATTAAAAATTCATTTGAATTAAAAGTTATAGACATTGTTAAAGCTTTAAAACTTCCTAAGAGAGAATTTGATGTCAAGTTTCAAAATGAACTTTAAAACATATTTGAGTTCTATTATAAACAGCAATCAAGATGATTTAACATAGAAAATCATTAAGCTCCCCCTGCATTAAATAACTCCCCCTATGCAAGGTATATGTAGATAAACTGACATAGATTGATCATTTTTTATACAAATTAATCAGAATTTCTAAATCTCAAAATTTCTCTCCCCCTTTTTAGATATTTTCTCTCCCCCTTTTTAGATATGCCAATTGATTGAAATCTTATATTCCTTTAATCTTATATTCTTCCATTCTTATTTCTTTTATGCATATACATTTTTCTTCTCCCCTTTTTTGTTATCAGCAAGAAGGTGAATTTAAAAATAATAAAGAATGTTATCAGAGCGAGGTTGTTGGTTCATTCAATCATAGAGATGGTAATTGGTTCTCATAGACAAATTTGCAATAAAAAGGATAATTGTATTTCAATGCAAGATTCATTACATGTGTCAGTTCAAGTACATTCACAGCAAAGTAACATATTCAAGTATATTCACAGTAAACCAAAATTCCTAGATACAAGCTATCAAAGTAAAGAAAGCTGGAAATCCTAAGATACAACCTAGAATAAGACAGGGTATCAAAATCAAATATGCTTGTAAACAATTTTTTTCAAATGACCAATCATTTCCATAATCTCATCTTTTTGGTCCTTCTTAAATTTTTCAAGACAAGCTTCAACTTGAGTGACAGCAACATCAATATCTTTCTTCAACTGACCAGTAGCATCTAAATAGACTCTTGATCCATCTGCTATCCCTTCTAGCCTTTCAAAAATCTTTTGAAGCTCAGATGACATGGCATTCACTGATTTATCCAAAGTAGAAACTATCATGTCAAGCTTAGCAAATGTCAATTTCATTTCACTTCTCATTTTCGAATCATGCTCAGTCAGTAGGGCGCTGAGCTGATCAAGCTGCTCCTTTGAAAATCTTCCAGATACCAAGGCTGACTGAAGTGGAGGTGAAGGATGAGTACTCGGTCCAACCTCTGAAGGTCCAGCAGTAGATGGTCCAGGAATATCCTCTGCTCTGGCCTCCTCAACTCTAGCTTCCTCTGCTCGGGTCTCTTGTTCTCTTTTTATCCAAATATCATTCTCTTTTCTGAAGCCCATGTGGTGAATTGTAGAGACACTGTAGTAATCAGTATGCCTTAATTTTCTTAGTGGCTCATTGTCCATTATTAGCACACCTTGACTTATAAAAACTAAGGTCAGAATCATACCATATGGCAGTGTTGATCTCTTCTTGGTTGCTGCTTCTGCCATATAACCGATCATCATTCCAGCTAAATTAACAGGCCTTTCAGTAATGATACAGTCCATCAATAAAATATCTTACTCCGAGACATATTCAAACCTTCCAATTTTAGGAAATAAGATTCTTTCACAAATATTATGAAGTAACCTGAGTTCCAAATTTAGTTGATTAGCCAAGATTTCTTCAAACTCAGATACTTCTCTCCCTAACATCCTAGATAGGGCACCTCCTCTATCATCATGTTGATACTCAACTAGTCCAATAGTAGGCATTTCCAATAAATTTCTAAGAATCTCGACCGTGATTATCACTTTGGTTCCTCTTACAAAACTCACTAAACCTCCTCTCCTCTACATAAATCATTATAGAATTCTTTCACAAGGGCAGGGTACGTAAGAACATCCAAAGAGCAAACTTTCTCCCATCCCATTTCCTTGCGAAGCCCTCCGAAGCAAATAAATCGAAATCTACTTTTCTTCCAGTTGTAATGGTCTTACCCGCTAATTGATCTACCCGTGGAGAAGATGGTGAAGGTGGAGAAGCATCTTGGGTGGCAGATGATGAAGACGGTGAGGGTTGCCTACGAATCGTCCTTTTTCTCGTGGGAACGGCCAAACCTCCAACAATCGTACGCCTCTTAGGAGCCATGTAATTGATTGGAATGAGTTATTGAGAAATTTGAGGGGTTTGGAGGAGTTGGAATCGGTTTGGAACAGCTTTAGGAAGGATTAGGAGACGATAGGGTCGTTTGGGTGTCGACTCCGCTTTTTTATTTTGACCTAGTTTCACTTAGAGTCGACTCCCGCAAAGCGAGGTGTCGGCTCCGGACTAGAAAATCTGTCAGCGCCCGAATTAGAGTCGGCTCTGCAGAAGCCGGAGTCGGCTCTAATTGCCCAGACAGAACATCAAAATAAGAAGGTGTCGACTCCACAAACTGCAGGTGTCGACTCCACAATAGTTTCAGTGAAAAATTGGAATTTCAAAGATCTGAAACAAATCAAATTGATCAATAAATTCTAGATAAATGTTCCTTATCAATTAGGGAAACAATGAATCAAATTTCTAGATAAATTTTCTTATTGGACATAGAGGATTTTCAAGAAATTAATGAAGTCTAGATAGTTGTTGTCCTTAAGAGTTTCAGTGAATCATTCTAAAGGATCACAAACTCCTAATTCTCCTCTAAGATAACAAAATCTTTCCTCACTCAAAGGTTTGGTAAAAATATCAGCCAATTGATCATTAGTGTTCACATAATCAAGATAAATATCATTATTAGCTACATGTTCTCTAATAAAGTGATGTCTAATTTCTATGTGTTTAGTTCTTGAATGTTGAATTGGATTCTTAGTTAGATTGATGGCACTAGTGTTATCACATCTAATAGGAATTTTATCAAGTGTGATACCATAATCTTCAAGTTGTTGCTTAATCCAAAGGATTTGAGCACATCAACTTCCAGCTGCAACATACTCTGCCTCAGCAGTGGATAATGCAACCGAATTTTGCTTCTTGCTAAACCAAGAGATTAAGTTACTTCCTAAAAGTTGGCATGCTCCACTTGTACTCTTTCTATCTAATTTACAACCAGCATAGTCAGAATCAGAATAAGCAATCAATTTTAAGGTTGAGTCTCTAGAATACCATAATCCTACATTTTTAGTTCCATTTAAGTATCTAAAGATTCTTTTAACAGCAAATAAATGTGATTCCTTAGGATTAGATTGATATCTTGCACATAGACAAACAGAAAACATAATATCTGGCCTACTTGCAGTTAGGTAAAGAAGTGATCCGATCATACCTCTGTAATGCTTCTGATCTACTTTCTTACCTTCTTCATCCTTGTCCAGCTTGCATGAGGGACTCATTGGCGTACCAAGAGGTTTAGCAGATTCCATACCAAACTTCTTGAGTATTTCCTTTGTGTACTTTGTTTGGTTGATGAAAATCCCCGCTTTCTCTTGTTTGATTTGAAGTCCAAGGAAGAAGTTGAGTTCTCCCATCATGCTCATCTCGAATTCTCCCTGCATTAAGTTGGCAAATTCTTGACAAAGAAGATTATTAGTAGCACCAAATATAATGTCATCAACGTAAATTTGAACAATTAATAAATCCTTTTCTTTTCTTTTTTAAAACAAAGTTTTATCAACGTTTCCTCTAGAAAAATTATTTTCAATTAAAAATTTACTTAATCTATCATACCAAGCTCTAGGTGCTTGCTTTAAACCATAAAGTGCTTTGTGCAATTTGAAAACGTGATTTGAAAATTCATGATCTTCAAAACCAGGAGGTTGTTCAACATAAACTTCCTCATTTATAAAACCAAAAATGCACTTTTAACATCCATTTGAAATAAGTTGAAATTCATATGACATGCAAATGCAAGTAGTAGCCTAATGGCTTCTAATCTAGCAACAGGTGCAAAGGTTTCATCAAAATCTATACCTTCTTCCTAATTATATCCCTTTGCAACTAACTAGCCTTATTTCTAATTACCAATCCATTTTCATCTAATTTGTTTCTAAAAACCCATTTAGATCCTATTATAGGGTAGTTTTTAGGTCTATCTACTAGGGTCCAAACTTGGTTCCTAATGAATTGGTTTAACTCTTCCTGCATTGCTAACATCCAATAACTATCTTTCTCAGCTTCCTCTATAGTTTTAGGTTCTATATGAGATACAAATGCAAGATGATTATTGATATTTCTCATTGATGATCTAGTTCTTACACCTTGATGGATCACCTATGATTAGGTCTTTAGGATGACCATAAGCATATCTCCAATCTCTAGGTAGATCTTTATCATTATGAGCAGTATTAATACCATCATCCTTAGGTGAGTCATCATCTTTAGCTTCAGGTTCTTGATCTGAAGATACATTTAATTTTTCAATACCTATTTCAATCAAAGATGTATCTTCCTCATCATCAATTTTATCTGAACTTGATGCTAAAGACTCATCAAACACTATATGAATGGATTCTTCTACAACTAAGCTTCTCTTATTAAATACTCTATATGCCTTGCTAGATGTAGAATATCCTAGGAAAATACCTTCATCAGACTTTGCATCAAACTTCCCAAGATTGTCCTTACCATTGTTATGAATAAAGCATTTACAACCAAATGCATGAAAATAACCTAAATTTGGTTTCCTATTATGCCATAGTTCATAGGGAGTCTTCTTAAGGATAGGTCTAATCAGGGCTCTATTTAGGATGTAACATGCTGTGTTTATAGCTTCCGCCCAAAATATTTTGGAAGTTGGCTTTCACATAGCATGGTACGTGCCATGTCTTCTAAAGTCCTATTCTTTCTTTCTACAACTCCATTTTGTTGAGGTGTCCTAGGTGCTGAAAAGTTATGATATGCCTTTTTTAAAACAGAATTTTTAAATAAGTGATTTTCAAATTCAGTTCCATGATCACTTCTAATAGATACTATGGTAGTGTTTTTCTCATTTGCGACTTTCTTAACGAATTTCAGGAATATTGAAAAGTCTCATCTTTGTGAGCCAAAAACATTACCCAAGTGAATCTAGAGTAATCATCTACTATCACTAGACCATATTTCTTTCCTCCTATACTTGTGGTTCTAGTAGGTCCAAAAAGGTCCATGTGTAGTAGCTCTAGTGGCCTAGTAGTTGAAACAATATTCTTAGATTTGAAAGAAGTTCTTGTTTGTTTTTCAAACCGACATGCATCAGATATTCGATTATTTTCAAAATTTAAGCTAAGAATACCTTTAACTAGATCCATTTTCAATAGTTTAGAAATTAGGTGTGTGCTTGCATGACCTAATCTATGGTGCCATAGCCAACCAATCTCATTCATCTTAGCATTATTAGCAACTAAGCAATGATTACTTGGAGATAAATTGCTCAAATCAATTAAGTACACATTGCCATAATGTTTACCAACAAGAATAATGCTATTATCAATGGGATTAGTAACGGTGCAAACAGAAGCTTCAAAGGAAACTTTGAAACCTTTATCACACAGTTGGCTAATACTTATCAAATTATGTTTGAGTCCATCGACATATAAAACATTATCAATATGAGTAGATGGAGTAATTTGAATCTTACCAATACCCATGATATGGCCTTGACCATTATCACCAAAAGTAACTACTCCACCTCTTTTTGATTCAAGGGTGATGAATTGATCTTTGTCACCCGTTATGTGTCTTGAGCAACCACTATCCACGTACCATTTTCTTTTCAGTCTGATGGCTGCAAGACACTCCTGCAAAATATTCATGTCTTAATTTTAGGTACCCAAGCCTTCTTGGGTCCTTCATGGTTAGATGCATTAAATATTGTTCCTTTGGGAACCCAAATCATCTTTTTTTATTATGTGAAGATTTACACATATAAGATTTATGTCCTTTGTTTCCACATTTAAAACAAGTAATATTTGATAATTTTTTAGCATGTATAAAAATATTTTTTAAAGATTTTTGCTTTTTAAGTGGATTATATCCCAATTCAGCTTTATCAAAGACAGCTTTTTGATTGGCCAAAATCATATTAAGTTTGATAGAGCTTAAAGTAAATTTATCAACTATAGATTTAATTAAGTCTATCAACTTCATTTTTGAAGCTTTCATTTTCTTTCATCAAAACTTCTTTTTCTTTGCCTTTGTCCTCATCTTTTCTTGCAAAGGGCTTTTTCTTTTCAAACTTCTTCTTCTTCATGAATTTTTTAAATTTCCTTGTGATGAGTGCCATGTTCTCATCATCACTTTCATCATCAGATTTATGAGGCTCTTCCATATATTCAGAAATCTTAAGAGCCATAGTCCTCTTCTTCTTTGACTCATCATCATCATGTTGCTTAATTTGAAGCTCATGAGTCATCAAGGATCCCAATAATTCTTCCAGGGGTAGGGTACTTAGATCTTTTGCCTCTTGTATTACAGTTACTTAGCTTCCCAAGTCCTAGGCAAAGAACGTAAAACCTTCCTCACAAGATCAGAATTATCATAAGATTTACCAAGGCTTTTTAAATCATTAACTATATCAGTAAATCTTGTAAACATATCAGTAATAGATTCACATGCATCCATCTTAAACAATTCATACTTATGAACTAGCATGTTAATCTTGGATTCCTTGACTTGATTTGTTCCCTCATGGGTAACCTCAAGTCTATCCCAGATTTCCTTAGCAGAAATGCAAATAGATATACGATTGAATTCATTTGCATCTAATGAGCAGTATAAAATATTCATTGCTTTGGCATTAAGTTGTGCCAATTTTTTATCATGTTCATCCCATTCCATTTTCGGTTTAGGAATCTTCATGCCATTAACTCTAGCAGTGGGTGTGTGTGGTCCATTGACTATAATGCTCCATAGATCATAGTCAAGTGCTTGAATGAAAATTTTTATTCTAGCCTTCCAATAACCATAGTTTAATCCATTAAACAGGGTGGTCTATTTGTAGATTGACCTTCGGAAAAAGATGAACCAGCTTGAGTTGCCATGTGGATCTTTGACTCTTGATCGTTAGATTAAATCAAATGAGCACTAGCTCTGATACCAATTGTTGGTCCAGATAGCAACCCAAGAGGGGGGGGGGTGAATTGGGTTTTTCAAAAATTTAAACTCTTTTGAAAATAAACCCCAGCGGAAATAAAAACTTAGATTCACACAAACAAAATATGCACAAATAGAGAGTTAAAGATAATGAGACAATCACGGCAAACATAGGAGATTTTATAGTGGTTCGGTGTACCTACACCTACGTCCACTCCCAAGTATCTCTTGGGTCCACACTATAATCAATCTGATTACAGCATAGTTATTTTGCAAGCTCACAACTCAAACTTGTTGTTTTCCCGGGTGCACAATGAACCCAGTTGGTTTTCAAGGCTCACCAGCACAAAACCTTACACCACAAGCAAACTGCTTGCACAAGGCTAACAGCCTCAAAGAATCAATCCTCCAATTGACCCAGCAAACAATAATTATTTTTACAAAACAAAGGCTCTTCCAATGAGCAAATATACAATGATAGAACACGAAATAAAGAGATAGGAATCAAAGCCTGATTTGCAGATCTTGGTGGCTTGCTTCTTCTCTTCTCTTGGATGGATCTTCCTTTAGAATGCTCTTGAAGCTCCGAAGATCAGAAAACTAGGGCTTGCTTCCTTTCTTGAGATTTCTTCAAAATGGAGCTATAAAAGCTTGGAATCTCTCTCTTTTCTTTTGGGGAATTAGTATGATCTTTCCTCTCGAATCTTTCCTCTTTTCTTTTCTGATGAATTTCAAAGATTTTTCTCTATTCTTGTCTTTTTGTCTCTCTCCTTTTCGGATGCAGCAAACCCCCTTCTTATAGATCAGTTTAATCCATAAATAGTTTAAAACTATCCGTTAGAAACAAGTGTAAGAATGATTAGATCCAAAAATAGCAATAGCCGTTGGGATTAAAAAGATAAAAGTACAGTTTAGAGTCGTTCTGACAGTTCTGAAGTCGCGTCTGACATTCTGGAGTCGGCTAACTTTTCTGGAGTCGGCTCTAAATCGAAAATCCCCAAATCGCTTGAACTAGAGTCGTCTCTGACTTTTCTGGGGTCGATACAAAAATCTTCTGGAGTCGACTTTAATAGTCCGGGAGTCGACTCTAAGTCATGGCCAGAAAAACCATCGTTCTGTCTTTTCTGTTGGAGTCGGCTCTAACAGTCCGGGAGTCGACTCTAAGTCCGTGCCGATTTTCGGAGTCGACTCTGCGATTCCATGTATCGACTCTAATGTCTGAAATCTTACCTTGACATTAGATTCGAACTAGAACTTGATTTTTCTTATAATTTTGATTAATAAATCATATCATAAACTGAAAAACTTGATCAAAATCATTAGTAACTTCAAATGTTATACTTAAATAGTTTTGTTAATCATCAAAATCAACAATTGGGTCAACAACCATGCTATATTCTCCTGTGGCAGAGCGAGATTGGTATGGCAGCTTGCGGGTTATAGCTTGTGGGGTAAGAGTAGTGCTTAGTGCTGCGCCTCCTTCCTTACGATGATTCGTCGGGACACCAGACGGAACTTTGGTCGCTCCAACTCCTTGGCTGCCTATATTACTTACCAGCTTTGGTTGTCCCGGAATCATCAAATTTTCTCTGATGTTTCTGATCCTCCTCATCGAATTGTCAGGATTGCTCAGTCTCTCTCTGATGAGTATATTCTCCATCAGTCTGCCTTCGACTCTGATAGCTCTAGCATCTAGAGTTCCCCTGCTGCCCTTGTAGCGCACCGGCGTATGGTCTTTATTTATTGGGAACCCCCTCCACTAGAGCTTGTCAAAGTCAATTTTGATGGCAGTGTTTATGATCGTCTGGCGGGTTCGGCTTTTCTGATCCATGGACCTGATGGAGCTTTGGTAGCGGCTAGCGGTTTTGGCATCCTCGACCTCTCTGTGCCGGCTGCTGAACTGCATGCTGCGTGGGCTGGCATTTCTACGCCATACGCAGTTTAGGTATTCATAGGCTTATTATTGAGGGTGATTCTATCACTGTGGTGCGTTGGCTCTGCCAAGATCTGAGCATTCCTATTCTATCCAACCCGATGATATGTGACATTCGGTCTATGCTTCATCAGGCTGATACTGTTCAGATTCAGCATATTTATCGGAAAGCGAATTCAGTGACTGATTGGATTGCTGCTCGAATTGTCCATCATTCAGAGTCGTTGTGCTGGATATCGGGTGACCTGTGCCCGCCTGTGCTTGCTTAAATTTTGTATTCTGATAAATTAGGTTTGACTCAACCTAGAATGGTATGATCGTTCATTTATACAAAAAAAAAAAAAAATCCAATCCCATCAAGAGAGGTTAATAATGCTTGTTGCTGTAAGAAATCGGGTTGCATTACTGGATCTTGGCCAGTTATTGGCTCCATTGGATTAAATTAAGTAGAATAAGAGGAAATCGTTGGACTTCATTTGGCACATAGACTGATTGGATATGGTTTCTTTTTTTCTAAAAAAAAAAAAAAAAAGTTATGGCGTGATTGGAATTTGGAAGTTCTTTCTGAGGCTTTTGCCTGTCCAACTGTCACCAACTTGTTCGAGTCCTGCCTTAGACTGATCAACTAGAATCCAAGTTCAGGTGAGAGATGCTGCATAATTAATATTATATCATGGTAATAATAATGCTGGCGTTGGCTGCAAGCGAAGTGTTTGCACCGAAACACCATCATCACATCCGCGAGCGACAGCGTAGCACATTATCAGACGTGACCAGGAACACGCTTGATTTCAATCTATTATAAGTCTACACATCTAGATCATATCCTCGTACCCATGCACGCCACATATGCCACGTGTTTTCGGGTCTACAACCAAAAATATAGCTACAATAATGGCCCAAAACTAATACTCACTACATATTAAAACACCAACAAGCCTAGCTACAGCAAATATCACCACCCATGCCTCACGTTGATCGAATAATTCTAATATGGTCTCTCCCCAACATAATTTCCGGGCGGATCGTAGTTGCAAGTCATAAACGTATCCCCGTCGTCGCACACAACCCGGGCGCAACCGAGCCGGCGCGTGCTCTTCCAAACGATCTGCGTGTAGTGGCCGCAGACCCGGCCGGGTGCGCACGCGTTGGCCGCGTACGAGTAGTCCTTCTCCTCCTCCGCCCACGCGCGCACCGCGTCCCCCGGCCGCCACTCCGAGCCCCCGCCCCAGAACACGTTCTCCCCCAGCGTGAAGCCCCCTTCAGGGAACGAGTGCGCCGCGCGGCAGTCCGCCTTCCTCTGCTCCGCCCACCACCGGGCATAGGTCTCCAGCGTGGGGTCCCAAAACAATGGCATCTCCCAGTGGGTTGCCCGGACCAAGTTGTGGGCAAAGAGGAATTCTATAGACTCGGCCCAGCAGTGCCAGCAGAGGGCTTTTGAGATGTTGTATATGGCCTCATCGTTGACCTTTGCTAAGGGGGGTGGGTTTGATCCCAGTGAGTGAGTTGTGGCGGAGAGGAAGAGTAAAGGAAGGAGGAGCGCATAAGGTTGCATGATTGGTTCTGGTGAGGTTAGAATTGGGGGTTTTCTGATTAGAGACTGGTGCTTGAAGTGTCGGAATAAATAGCGGGAAAAAGTCTTGCTGTGCCACGAAAAAAAAAAAAAAGTTTTCCTTGATCATTTTTTGATGCAGGAAGTATCCGCCAATGTTACGAAATAATTATTTGTACATGACAATGAATATGTGATAAAGTTTATTGAGTTATAGCATGTATGTTTTTGTTTTGATTAAAAAAAAAAAAAAAGGGAAGGAGGATTGTTCCTGGATAGTACCTTTCCGAAGACTTCCTTTTCGCTTGAATTTTTTATATTTTTTCTCATCTAAGAATGAGTAAATCAATCTGACCCCAATCCTTCTCACTCACATCGGATGATATAACTTATGATAAATTTTTAAATTTAATTGAGTCAATCGCGGTATCATTTTTTAAATCCGCGTCATCGCAGTAGTAAGACAAAGCCTCAGCTATTCGGACTACCACTTGGATGGTATAGCATGTATGTTCATCCATGTAGATAATCAATTTGTATGATTATATACGTTTGCTCTGCCAAAAGATGGTGAAGTAGGTCTTTTCCAAATAGTGGGTGGTCTCGTGAACTTTTGGGTGGGGCCAAGGAAGCCCGTGAGTGCTGGCTTTTGCTTATTTTGTTTGGGAAATGGTCCATGGCAGGCAGTCATGGGCAGCTAGAATAGTGATTAGCTATTTCTTGGACCGGCTTGACGTCCAGAGTCTGTCATGTGAGTTATGGTCCTTGGCGCCGTACCTCCTGCTCTGTTCCCATACCTTGGGCTCTTGAGGAAATAATATACCATTGATTGGAAGCCAGCTTCTGATAGTTTGTTGCCACGGTTGCTCGGTTCAGCTATAACTATAATACCAATTAGTCCTTATTGGATTGGAAACATTGTTAGGTCTGTCAGCTTCCATTTAATGCTTTTTGTCGTTAGTTTTTGAACTGAGAAGAAGTATCGTTTTGGATGGGCAGCAGATCTATACTAATTATAAAATCTTAAATTATATCGTTTCACAACAAGTTGAATTTAAGGTTGAGAAAGCCAACGGGGTTGTTGAAATATTATAACCAAGCTATCAATTATCATCGCTCCAGCAAAAATTATTGTTAAAGGGTATTTAAAAATAAAATAGGATCATGATGATGATTTTAAATCATTAATAATCTTTATTCTGAAGTGCTGTAACAAAATAATTATATTTAATATGTTGTATAATGATTAAAAATTTCAGAATATTTATGATTAAACTATTTAATATGCTATAAAAATCAAAGACCACGGAACATGCAATACTAAAACTATCCCTAATATATTTTATAACCACCATAATAATTTATTATTATTTTATATTATAATAACATAATATGATATATTATAACATCATAATAATATAATTATAATATCATAATATTATATTATTTTTATTATATAATCTTATATTATTAAATTGTATTAGATTAATATGAACATAATATCAAGTATTTTTTATATAGGTAAAGAATGTTTTGGTTTTCAAATCTCATGTTAAGATCATCTTTTGAGAGAAATTTTGGGTATTCGATTTAAGGATAAGTATTAGGTCACTAAATAGAATCATGGTTTTAATTGTGTGAATGATTTATAATTATTGGCATATAGGATTATTGAAGTATAACCAAACACAATAATTCTATCATCTTTACCTGATCTTATATGGATCACTCATATCAAATTCGCTCTTAAAGTTGATAGATAATTTTGATCATTTTATAGGGCTTGTCTGGGAAGAACCAAGTCACGAGAATGAAGGTGAGACTAATCCATCTAGGACCGTGTTTCATTTGAGTTAAAGCTTGCATAAAGCTAGAGGAGCTAAGCTAAATTTAAGTGCTGGAGCTAAGCTAAATTTCAATACAGCTTTTTACCGAATAGACCATTGATGGGTAGTTTGAATGATCATTCAAATTGTGGAGAACATATAAAGAACTTGTATCCTAAATCCTCTTAAATGTATCGACAAAAAAAAATTTATAATTATATTAACAGAAAATATTGAATATGTCATGGAATTACTCCATGGAAGCAGCAACCTTTCCGCAGCAAGACATCAAAAGTAGTTCTGTTCTAGTTTTTTTTTGGTTACCATCACATCCGGATGAAGGTTTTCGAGGTAAAGCTATGAAGACCGACCAGGGATATCATAAAGATACATAGACCACAATCTCAGCATATGGATGAAGCATAGATTTGAAAGCTTTCCATCTATCCTATGATTCAGCTTTTTATTTGAAAGCTTGCGTAAAATTATCTCCTTATCTTCCTAGTCTTTGAAAGGAGACTATCCATTTAGGCTACATGTCCAGTGTATGACCAGAAGGAGAAGACTACTATTCATGCTATCTTCAATTACTTCAGAGTAAAACAGATCTGATAGTTAATGGAATACTATCTCAGAGAGGGGGTATAAGCTCTTGGCATACCTTTTTTTTTGCATGATATTCGGAAGGGCAACCCATAGTAGGGCACCATTTGGACAGCTATAATCTATCAAATTTGGTTATCATGGAATCAGCTTATCTTCACTAATGATAATATCTCTTTCCATAGGATTATGAGAAAAGCCTTATCTTCATCTGCTGAATATAAGCTCCACTGCATTGCTCATGATTCTGACAGCTCTGGTCACTGAGATCTCCCTGCTGCCTCGGTAGCGAACTGGCATACGGTTTTTATTTCTTGGAAGCCCCCCTCTTCAGGGTTTGTTAAAATCAACTTTGATAGGAATGTTCGGAAAGACTAGCTGGCTTAGCATTTATTATTTAAGAAATCAATGGAGCAATGTTGACGGCAAGGGGAATTGGACTGCTAGATTCTTTGGTTCCTTTGGCCAAGCTTCATGTAGCTTATGCTGATATTTCCTATGCTACTCAAATCATTCATGCTCATAGTCTCTTCATTAAGGGGATTCTCTAACTGTTATCCAATGGCTCTGGCAGGCTGCCATGATTATATTCCTACCAACCCGCTTTATGATATCTGGTCTACCCTATGGGAGATGTACATATTTCAAATTCATCATGCCTATAAGGAAGCCAAATCTGCGTTTGAGTGGATGACGGTATCTATAGCTTATCATTCTGGTATCTGATTTTGAAAATATGATAATCTCTATCCTATTGTACTTAAATAAATTTTATTTTTAATTTATTTGGATTGACTCGTATCATAGCAATGTGATCATCCGCTTCTAAAAAACAAAGCAAAAAAAAAATAAGCATCTGAACATTTCGTACTGCTCTCGGGCGGTGACCAACAAATGCATCAGGCCGAGCAGCACCAGGCTGCTTGCCATGGGTTCATGCGCAGAGTCGAGTCGAGGAGAATTGGAGTTGAGACCAAATAAAAAATAAAAAAAAGTCCGCAAAGCCGAGCGGGGAAAAGACATTACTTAAGCAGGAATATAGTAAAAAACAATAAAATCAGAGGATGCAACAAAAAAAAATTAATGACAATGTCCAATAACATCAAGAATGCATTTATTTTTGGTAGAACAAGGATACATTCGTTACAAAAAATTTCATCAACGCATCGTATATACAAATAATGCCTAAAAAGTTAATGAATAAATCAGCGGATTGAGTTGAGGCCATGCTTTTATTTTGAGTCAACTGTAGCTTATTTACTATTTAGTTGGATCGAATATTCGATAGATCGTTCGAGCTGATTTGGTATTAACTATAACCCATATTCAATCTAAAATATTTATATTTGAATCAGAATTAGATCATATTGAGCTTACATTTGTATCAAACATTTAGGCACTGTTTGAAAAAGTTTAAATATGAATTATCCATTGAACTTATTCCTGAATCCAGAAACAACTAAGTTATCCCTTGATGGCAGACTTGTAATTTTAAAAAGGTGCTTATTCCCTCAACTATTCTCTGGATAAATGCTATCATGTACATTTATCCAGGGATAGCCCAAAAGCTATCAAACACTATCTTAGCTATTATTTTATAGCTAAAAATCTGATAATCAATAATTAAATATAGTTATAAATAATTTATAAATAATTACTAATTTGAGATTTTTAACTGAGCTTTTATGCTTTTTTTTTTTTCTCCATAAAATATATCGGTTCATAAAATTTGTTCATTTATGTATATTTTTGCAGACAATCAATGAAAATTCGATGGACCATCTTAGTTACCATAATAAATGAAAAAATTTGCCAAGATGATGATGCCATGCTATGTTGAGATAGGAATGATAGAAGGCGAAAATGACTGAGAAAAGGTTCCATGCAGGCGTTAAAAGTCAGACGTGAAAATGCTAATTTTTTTATTATTTTTTTGCCAACTTCAATGCCCCCTAAATGGTATCTCGGTGTGCTTTTTATGTTCATTGTTTTTATATTATCATACCATTATGACGGTCCATTTACATGACACTAAGATAGCAATGATGGAAGGTAGAAAATGTCTATGAAAAAGGATCCATATGGTGTTAGAGGTGAGAGGTGAAAAATGATGAACTTTTCCATGTATTTTTCATTTTTGTCAGCCCAACTCCTACATAAGCAATATTTTAACATTTTTTAGTTCATTGTGCCAATTATGATGATTCATCGAGTCATTATTGATAACTGTTGAGGGATAAAATCATCATTACGTTAATATCCGTGCGAGACGGTTAAGGCTAACCTCCTCCCTTCGTCCCATCCGGGCTTCCATAGCTCGACCCTTCCGGGCTTCCATAGCTCGGCCCCTCCGGGCTTCCGTGGCTCGGCTCCCTCCGGGCTTCCATAGCTCGGCTCCCTCCGGGCTTCCGTAGCTCGGCTTCTCCGGGCTTCCATAGCTCGGCTCCCTCCGGGCTTCCGTAGCTCGGCTTCTCCGGGCTTCCATAGCTCGGCTCCCTTCGGGCTTCCGTAGCTCGGCTTCTCCAGGCTTCCGTAGCTCGGCTCTCTCCGGGCTTCCATAGCTCGGCTCCCTCTGGGCTTCCGTAGCTCGGCTCCCTCCGGGCTTCCATAGCTCGGCTCCCTCCGGGCTTCTCTAGCTCGGCCCTTCTGGGCCTCCGTAGCTCGGCTTCATTTGCAATCCGAAACCTAACACTTACCTCCGCGGAACCTGAGGCGGGAGAGCCCAAGCCTATCGAAACGGCATCCTAGACAAGGAATCATGTCGGGACGTGGCCTAAAGCCTATCATAACCGCCCCAGGCCTACTCAACCAGATCTCGAGGTGTCAAGGAGCTCTCCCAGCCGTCAATCTCTGAACAAACAAGATACGGATTCTAACGGCCCTACAACGGCCTGATTCTGTCCGTCTCCGTATCGTAACAACCTCCGAACCTTCCAGAAGGCGCTCAAGACCCAAACGACAGTCTATAAATACCAGTCTCACAAATTCCCCCAGGTACACAACTCTGTACGCACACTTGCGCGCTTGCGTCCCCACTCTCACTCTCCTCTCTCCCGGCAGCTCGTCGGTGCTCCCGCCCTCTGGAGCCTCCGATTGGCCGCCCCCGGAGAAGTCTGCCGGAGAGATCCACCTTCCCACTGTCTGGTTGATCGTCGATTTCTTCTCCACTGACTTGAGCGTCGGAGGGTCTTCCGCGGAGGACCACCCCCAGTGTCCCTCCGCGTGTGGGCTTCTTTTTGCAGGTCCGCCGCACCCTCTCCCTGGAGATCGACCGCGCCCGAATCGAAGGACGGATCCCGGCGGCAACAATAACTATAAAATATTCTTGATTAAACAAATTTAATAAGTTAGAATATTTAAAAAAAAAAAAACTTAATTAAAAAACTCAAATAAATGCATGCACTCCTAGTATAATTTTTTAAAAAAATTTAAATAAAACTAAAAATCATCTTAAATACAAATTTTTATTCAAAAGAAATAATATAACATAATATTTAAATATAATTAAGTAAAAAAAAATGAGAAGACATTATTGTTAAGATGAAACGATGGATCAATTTAATAAAAGTTTATTTAATAAATTAATAAAAAATAAGATTGAATAAAAATAAGAATTATACTATTTAAATTTAAGTCAAGATCAAATGGAATTTGAATCAGATATATTTTTATTGACTCAGAGTAGATCTAGATGTTATACAAAATGGGTCAAGCCAATCAGATTAAAAAACATAAGATTAAATTTGATGCAGAATAAAGATCGGATTTAATTTCTGAATCTGATCTAAATCGGATCAAAACTGAATTAGATCGCAAGACAACCCAGCAGCCTTAATCACTCGATTGCAAATTATCTGAGAAAACTCCCAAATATATAACTAACGCAAAGGATGTTTAATAATTCAAAGAATATCGTGATGATGGATCTGCCTGTGGATGACGGCTGCCGAAACCCTTCCTAGCGCAAAAGACGGCGCACCGTTCCAGCTGGCATCACGTTATTAAACGAAAATATTCTTGTCTCCGTCCTGCATCCCATGTAAAACTTCAATGTCAGCTATAGTGTGGTCAACACAGCCAAGCCGAGGCTTTCCGGCCATCAAAGGTGTCAATAACAATCAAGAGTTCAGTCCAGAGGTAGGTACCGGTCCAAACCGACATGATCCAGTAAATTATATCACGCCAAGCGTAAATTTATTTATTTATTTTTTTTTTTTGTTGGTCCAACATGGCACCGCTCATAACGGATCTGAGCCGATCCGCTATGCTATGCCGGCATGGCACGCCAGTCCAAGGCCACCAGGGCCGTGCCTGGGCCGTACCAGGTATGACCCACCTCATCTTTAGCAGAATAAGATCTAAAAAAGAAGCAGAGCTTTGAGCAGGTATTCTAGATCCATAAATTTTATCATTATAAATCATAAATATCATTAAGAAGTCATGTTACCTCATCTTTAGCAGGTTCAGGATTTTGATTTATGTTTTCACAATATTGATCAATTAAAAAAATTACACCATTTAATTTAACTTTAGGATCAAAAACAGCAGCTAAGTTATACAATTGACATATCATATTCTAATATTCATTCCATTTAGTTTCCATATTACGTATAATAGGTATTAAAACTTCATGATATCTATATTCTTTAATTTTTTCACTAATTACATATGCTTTTTATAAAAATGAACAAGAAGTTGGATAATAAATACCTGAAAGAACATTTGTAGCATCATAAAAAGTAACAAAAAATCTTCTAAAATTTACCTTGATGCCAATCAGTTTCAGTCAATGTAAAACCTAATCCATGCTCATTAATATAAGCACTTAATAAGTTCTTATATGGATAAGCATCATGTATCATGGCATAGGTACTATTCCAACGAGTTATTACATCAAGTTTAAATTTTTTAAAACGTTTACCATGATCTACACATAATTGTTTAAATTCTTGAAGTCTTGATCTTGAAGCATGAATAAAAGAAACTGTATTTCTAATTTTTAAAATAACCTCTTGAATTATATTCATGCCAGATTGAGCAGAAAGATTTAATATATGACATGCACATCTAATATGAAATAATTGTCCATCTAAAATGGGATGCAAAGAGTCGTTTAATAATGTAACAACAGAATTATTATTAGATGTATTATCAAAAGTAATTGATATTATTTTATTATTAATATTATATGAGCATGCGGTTTGATAAATAATATTTAAAATTTATTATCTTGAATGCGAAAAATCAAATTCATAAAAAGCAATAATTCATTTATTTAATTGCCAATCATTATCAATATAATGAGCAGTAACAATAATAAAATAATTACTGCCTATAAATGCCGACCAAATATCAAAAGTTATAGAAATTCTAGCATTTAAATTTGAGAGGCTTTAAGTTAAACTTTGTTTCATTACTAAAAAGTTTGTCATAACCACTATTCTAAAGGTACGGCTACTAGTTTTTTTTATAAACAGGTTATAGGCCTAATTGAACATATCTTTCAAAATTATAAGATTCAGATAAACTAAAAAGTAATTCATCTTGAGCTATCCATCTTACCAGTAATTTTCTTTGATTTTGTGGTTATATGCAAAATTGCCTACAAGTGATCCCTCTTGTATATTAATGACATATTGCTGATGGGAATCATGCATCCTATGACTCTCTTGATATCTTTTTAGATGCCCTGTTCCCCTAGTACTAGAACAACCGTAAAGTTTCGCATATTTTTTATATTTTTCTTTATAGACTCCATCAACCATAATTCTATCGAAATCAATCAAACATTACTAATCCTCTTACGAGAAGAGGTTTGACATTCACTGATACTGGCTCTAGATGGAACTTGGAGTTGGGATTGAGGTTGGAATCCTTGGGGATTAATTTCCTCACTCTCAAAAAAAGAGTGCATGTTAAAATTACTTTCGTTAAAAGATGCCATATCTAAAATTTTTAATTAATAAATGCAAAAAATAAAAACTAACCCACAAAAAGGAATTGAGAAAAAAATCAGAGGTGGAGGCGTGGAGCCGAGATTTGTGAGCTTTCTCTTGCGCTTTCGCCTCTCAACAAGAAGTGACCTTGTACCACTTGACTCCTTGCTTGAGCATTTGCCACTTGTAAGAACACTTGCAAACTAAAAATTAAATTGCTAATCTACTAGAGCACTTGCTAGAAAAGAGAAATAGTAGTGTAATAGAGAAGAGTTGATTTGGTGTGTAAGAATGAGGAAGAAATGTGCTATTTATAGAAGTCCCATTTTTTTTCCAAAATTACCCTTTGATATAACCGTTATATAACTGTTGGGAGGGGTAAAATGGTCTAAACCCCTCCCAACCGCTTTTTAACTGCTCCGTTAAAAATGGCTATATAGCTGATATAGCTGTTAAAAATGGCTGGCTATCTTGGCAGAGCCGTGCCTTGGCACGGCCCAGCTGGTGCCTAGCCTAGGCACCAGCCTAGGCACAAGCTGTGCCTAGGTGGGCCGTAAGCTGCTGGTGCCTAGGCACCAACCTAGGCCTAGGTGGGTCGTGCCATGGCATGACCCTGGCACAGCTGTGCTAGGTGGGTCGTGCCATGCATGGCATGACCCTGGCACAGCTGTGCCTAGGTGGGCCGTGCCATGGCACGACCCCTGGCACGGCCCGTGACCCAAATGGGCCACGGGCCATGCTAGGTCTGAATTTTTTCGTGCCTGGTACGGTCCATTTATTAATGGACCGTACCAGACACGGTACGACAATTCTAAAGGCACGATGGGCCTGGACCGTACCATACCAGGTACAGCCCAATGCCCACCTCTAGTTCAGTCCTACATCTCCCACTTAGTGGGATAGCATCCAAAACAGGCAAGCACACTGATTCAAGCTACGACAAAAAAAATACAGCAATTTCTTCACTTTTGCTTTCGAACTTCTTACCATTCTTACCTGATAGAAAAAACTTGGAACTTACATATGATATGCCTCAGGAAATGATAGGATTTTGTTACAGGCCATGAAAAGTACAGCAAAGCTTATCAGGGAACTGAATTTGAGTTCAGGAATAAGACTCAGATCTCTGAGCCTTCTCTGGAATTGAAAGATCGTTCGCAAGAATAAAGGAGAGGTCATGCATATGAGATAACAGCATCTCAACTTTTAAATTGGCAGACTCTGGATTTAAAGCAGCAGTAGAATTCTTATTAATATCAGTGACACCTTGCGCCATAGAATGAGAATCCACACCAAATGTCCCATGCATTGCACTCATCCTGCAGGCCAAGCAGGGCATATAAGAAAAAGAATTTATGCAGGCACAATTTACTGAAACAATATATAAAGGATAATTACAAACTATTCTTTAAATCTGTATTCTTATTTCACAAAAGAGAGAAACAGAGATGAAGATGTAATCTAACATGATACACATCAAAAATCAGACATGACCCTCAGATACAAAGTATATAGAAGTTCCAAATGACAAAAGAAGACTATTTGTTAACAAATATATAAAAATGAATGGATGATAACTGCAATAATAACAAGAGTATTAGCAACATTCGGTGAAACCAAGAACAAGAATATTATTGATGACTCTTATTGATACATCATACAACTTGGTGGGAAGTACGAAAGGATAGAAAATGAAGTAGAAAGTAAATGCCACAAGTCAATTTTGTTTGGAGGTTTTCATTTGTGCATAAATAAGATACTTGCTTGCTTGGAGCATGATCAATGTGGATGACCAACTTGTAAAATATTTGTGTTTCCATGTTTGTCTCCTGTTTTTCCTTACTGTTCTTAAAGAATTTGGCATCATTCCTCTGGTATCTTCTTCTCCTTAACTACCTTATATTATTAAACAGATAATTAATTATACGATATCAAAAAGTAAAAATTTAGGTATTTGGGATCAATTATCTAGCAAGAAGGTGAAATAGATGAAGATGTGAATCATAGAGTTAAAATAGAATGGATTAAGTGGAGGAGTGCTCGAGAGTATTGTATGATCGGCGTATCTCATTACAATTGAAAGAAAAATTCTATAAAATCACTATTAGGCCAGCTATGCTATATGGAACAGAGTGTTGAGCAATATTGAAACATGTGAATAAATTAAATGTAACAGAAATGCATATGTTAAGATGGATATATAGTAAAACTTTAAAAGATAGAATTAGAAATAAACATATAAGAGAAATGATATATGTAGCCTCAATTGAAGATAAAATGATAGAAAATTAATTACGGTGGTTTGGACATATACAACGTAGACCTTTAGATACTCCAGTTAGAAAGAGTGATATTTTAACAATTCATGGTAAGGATAAAGGTAGAGATAGACCTAAACTAATATGAACAAAAATAATTAAAAAAGAAATAACTATTTATAATTTGAATGCCGATTTGGTCTTGAACAGAGCAGAGTGAAGGAAGCAATTCATACAGCTGACCCCATGTAGTTGGAAAAAGGCTTAGATGAGTTGAGTTGAGTTGAGATAATTAATCATAAGAACAACTTTTAGGCTTATATTCATTCTTTGGGGTCGGCCAGTTAAAGTAGTGACCTGTCATAGATGCACTAGCCTATATTGCCGGCCACTTATGGACAACCACATCAAATAAAGTAGGTCCCAAAAAATCCATTAAGTGGGACTCAATTACATAAAATACATTACATAACAGCATGTAAACTGATATACATAAAACTATATTTTGCAGCACTGTTCTTCATGGGTGTTTAGTAGCCATTTTTCTCCAACAAGCATGTTTTTCAAGTAACAAAATTCAAGCTCTTAGTCCTAATTATATGCAGTGAGAATGTTTATTTGATTGACACATCTTTATATTAATGAACTTTTTAAATAGCAATCAAACTAACTTCATAAAAGATGATGAAATTGGACATTGGACTACCTCACACAATCAATTATAGTCTTTACATTATACATGTAAAAAAAATAATGATCTGAATTTATGCCCATCACAATCAAGTACTTTTTTTTACATTAAATATGTAAATAACATAACAATCAAAATGTACATCAGGCAACGATACTTCCAACGTAATATATATGCCTTTTTTAATAAAAATTATTATGAGTCACTCTATTTGAAACAAAATCTCACTAACTGGCAAGCATTATTGAATATTGATGAACAGTTAAGTTAGAACTTTTCCCCCAAACTTTCTCAACACAACACTACAGGAAAAAAATTCATTTTATAAAGCAATGACCAAAATGAGCATTCATCATGTACCTGCTAGATATTGAAACATCTAACTGCATATTGTTCTCCTTGCTAGAACCTTCTTGATTACCAGGTGCTTGAGAAAGGGAGTCTGAATGCAAGAAACTGCCAAACTTCATACCTTGTAGATCTGCTGACTTAGTATCCAAAGGATATGCATGTAATGCATCCCCAATTTGCGCCCTTGAACTCAATAAACTCCCCTTTTTTTCACCTGAGCTGTTAAGACCTTGCCAATCATCAAACGGGTCATCATTACCATTTTTGGCTTTAGTTTTGTCAGGTTCCTTTGTACTGCTTATAAACCCTGGGTCCATTGACATTGTTTCTGATGGACGATCCAGATATGTTGCCCCAATTTGTGCCTTTGAGTTTGATAAACTTCCCTGTGCATTTCCTGAGCTAATAAAACCTTGCCAATCATCAAACAAGTCATCATTACCATCTACATTTTTAGTATTGTTAGACTTTTTGGTGTCGCTTGTAGGCCAGATATCTACTGAATTTGTTTCTGAAGAATGATCAAACGACGTGGCCTCAGTTTGTACTCTTAAATTTGATAGACTTCCGACAGCTTCGCCCGAGGTAGTAAAGCCCTGCCAGTTATCAGATGCGTCATCATTACCAAACAGTTTTTCAGTAGTGTCAGACTCCTTTGAACTGCTTGTAAACCATAAATCCGCTGACTTTGTTTCTGAAGGATTCTCAATCAATGTGGCCCCAACTTGCGACCCTGAAGTTGATAAACTTTCTTGTGCTTCACCCAAGCTAGTAAAACCTTGCCAATCATCAGAGAGATCATTCTTACGATCTAACTTTTTAGTATTGTCAGGCTCCTTTGTGCTGCTGGACCATAGATCCACCAAATTTGTTTCAGATGGTAGTTCAAACAATCTGGGCTCAGTTAGCATCCCTAAATTTGATGAACTTCCCTGTGCCTTATCCGAGCTGGTAAAATCTTGCCAATCATCAATAGAGTCATCATTATTATTTACACTTTTGGTATTTTCATATTCCTTTGAGCCGATTGTAGGCCATGGATTATCTTGAACCCGATAGTCTGACATATTATTTGAGTTATTGTTCAGTTCATCAATATTAGTTTCACCACTGCTCTTGAATAGATCAGATTTACTTCCTTCTCCAGTTTTCATTGGCCAAAACTCATCTGAAATCCAGTTATTAGTCGAGCAAGGCTGAGCTACATCATCTGTGGATTTGGCCGTGTTATCTTCGCTGCTTATCTCATGCTGTGTCTCTATCTCCTGGTTGATAGAGACCTCATGCCTTGGTGCAGTAACAAATTTGGTATTTGAAGAAGCCTGAAACAGATCGACTGATTTGGGGTCAGCAGCAGAAGTATTTGAACTAGCACTTTGAAACTCGGCTTTCCAAACGGTGAATGACTCACTAAATTCACCACTTTTACTTTTAAAAGAACTTGCTTTTGTGTCTGAAGACCGAAGCTTCTCAAACATAATATCTGAACCAGAAAAGTCATGAATTTCTGTTTTTATTCTTTGCTTTTCTGGCATGATCTGTTCATTGGGTATGCTAGAAGCAGCAGAAGCTGCCTCTACCTTAGGTTCATAAAAAAAGTTACCAAGGTCAACTCCTGACAAGTTAAAAGCATAAGCATTGGCAGTAGATTCATATTTTGTACTGGTATTATCAACTTCCTCCTTATTTGAAGGGCACTTCAGTTCCAAATCCAAAAGATCAGATAGAACCAAACCATCCTTTGGTGTATCCTTGCCCTTAGAATCACTTGATTTAGTGTCCAACATAATTGTTTCCTGCAAAATAATAGAGCATTCTTTCTCATATAAATATTCATCAAAGAAATACATGATTATAAATTTTTGGACAGAATCAAGTTACATCTGATGCAACTTTAAGAGAATTAAATCTTTTTTTTAATTGGATAATAGAGGTTCTATATCGATAATTTAAATCATTATATATGATCTACTACCTCTAACCCTTTTGCACATCAAAAATCATATAATTTGAAGATCCCTAATAGTCAAAAAAATATGTTGTTTTAACCATACAATTTCTGGGATTCATTGGTTCAAGTCTCCAAATCATATAATTTTTATTTTGTAAGCAATTTAGAGATAATAAATCACAATCAATGGCTCGGATCACCATAATGAAACCTTCATCATCCAATTCAAAATTGGTATCACTTCAATGTGACCCATAAATTTTTGAAGCGAGAACATTAACAACAGGCATATTGGCATAAACAATTTTTCATCTTCACCAGTGTATCTGAATAAAAATCAATGTATTTTATCCCTAACTTAAAAAACAGTCATAAACATAGCTTCCTGTGTTTGTGATGTCTTTCGGAAGATTCTGACAAAGCTTCACCATGAATATGCATAAATATTCTCAAAACATTACTGGAACAGCACAACAACGCAGATGCTAGCATCTGTAAGATGCCAAATGCTCATGTGTATCCACTGGACTAACTCTTCCCTTTCTTTCTTTTCTTTAGTTAGTAGGTAACCTAAATAGTTTGCTCTTGTTCTACACTATCAACTCTCAATAGTGAATGGAAGCCTATTCTCTTATCACATTGTATCACCCATCATCTCTTCTTCTTGAATTGTAGAAATCTTTATCACTACCACATTCATCAAGAAAAAAGAAGGAAAAAAAAAGTTTTATGTCAATAGACGCTCCTGCGTTTTTTGAAAAATAAAATAAGATCACAAAGTGATGAATTAATATTATTGTTGTGGTTCCAAAAAGTCCACAAACCTTTAGAAACTCTCAGACTTCATAGTACTAGATCTTTCCTGGTGGAAGCAGTTTTGTTTATGCCAGCAATTCTTCTACACAGGAATGAAGCATGCATCCTTCAATTTTAATTTTTGTTTCTCCACTGCGTAATCTTCTACTTTCTGCTTGGGAATAATCAATTATTCTCCTTTAATATTTCATCAAATTGATAGAGGACCAAAAAAAAAATTCAGGTCCAACTTGCAATCCCACCCGAAATTACACGAAATGAACTCTAAATAACATCTAGACTCGATCCTCATTCCTTGATTGGCTTTCAATCAATGACGTAAAAAAGTTTCAAATTCTATTATCACGGACTCTTCAGTGGAAAACCCTAGCAACCACATTAAGCCAAAGAAAAGAGAAATCCGGCATCAAATCAAAGAATCACTCACAGATCCATCGAGACCGAGGGATTCGAGGAGCTTCCGGCAGCCGACGGTGGAATTGAAGGAGATCTCATAGAAGGAGCCTTCCCTCCTCCAGTCAGCGCCGCAGTAGATACAGAGCGTAGACTGGAGACCGCGGAGGAGGCCGCCGCGGCATCGCTTGCAGCGGAGGTAGGAGGGAAGGGTAGGGTCAAGCCCCGCCGCCGCGTCTTCGATTGAGGGGAGGGGCGGCAGTGCCGGATCGGCGGGATCATATGACGGGACGCCGGCCCCCGCCCGCAGGCCGTACTGGAGCCGGTGGATCATATCGAAAGGTATTTCGTACGCCATGACCGTGTTCTCGTGTCCGTGTCGAGCCGTTCACTGGTTCTCCCCCTGCGAGCTGCTTCCCGTTTTCCGCCGGCGTTCCTGCGATTCCGCCCTCAGGGGACGTTGAACCCGCCACAAAAAAAAAAAAAAAAAGTTCAGGCTCGGATCTGGAATTGGGTTGCTTAAATTGAATCAGCTCAATTTATTTGCTGTGGCGAAAAGGTAAGTCCCATTGGTTTGAAGTGCAAGCTACCATGATTGCCAGAAGTTTCAAGCAACGGGACCAACTCACTGCCAATCATCAATAAAATAATGAACAGGCAGTCCGTCGCAATGCTTTAAAAATTAGACCGATCCAGTCTAACATTTGAATCGTGAGTCAATTTGACTGAATAAATCAGTTTGATCCCTGATCGAACATATTATAATTAATTTTAAATTTAATAATATAAAATAATAAAATATAAATATAATTTAAATAATTTTTTTAAAAAAATTTAAAAATTAAATTAAATTAATATTTATTGAATTATATAAAAATTAATTTTAAAAATAAAATCAGATTAAATTGATGATCATTTTTTATTAGATCTGTTGGACCAAACAACCCGACCCGATTTTTAAAACACTAATCCTTTGTAAAGCCATGGCCCATGGGGCCTCAATGGTTGCCTTCACTGCCTTAGGCAATGTTTGATATGGGGGATAAGGAAGGATATCCCCTGGATATCCCTTCTTATTCTCAAATGCTATAACTAGAAGGGATAGATCTGAAAAATTTAACCAGAGGGGATAACCCATGGTTAACCATGGTTACCATGGGTTATCCCTTGAACTTATTCCCTAGGGAATCTAGAAACAACTAAAGTTATCTCTTGATGGCAGATTTATAATTTTAAAAAATGCTTATTCCCTCAGCTATCCCCTGGATAAATGCTATTCCGTACATTTATCCAGGGATAGCTTTTGGGCTATCAAACACTACCTTAGTTTTCTTTTTTTATCATCACTTGATACTTGCATGAAGGCCGAGGTTGCAATGAAAAAGAAAAAGAAAGCCAGACGGAAACAAAGGGAACGCATGTAATATACTGCATTTAGGTAATGTTTGAAATAGGGAATAAGAGGGGATATCCCCTCTTATTCCCAAAAGCTATAACTATAAGGGATAGCTGGGAATAAAGTTAACCAATGGGATAATCCATGGTTAACCATAGGATATTCCCTCAATTTATTTCCTAGAGAATGCAGGAATAGCTGGTTATCCCTTCAAATAAAAGTAAAAAAAAAAAGTTATCCTATGGATTTACCTTTTTGCATTTGATATGATCAATGTGATAGTTAAGCGATATCCCTAGGGATAGCCAGAGGATAAACTCTATCCCATACACTTATCCATGGATAATATTTTTTCTATCAAACACTACCTTAGGTAGTGTTTGATATGGGGGATAAGGAAGGATATCCCCTGGATATCCCTCCTTATTCCCAAATGCTATAGCTAGAAGGGATAGGTCTGAAAAAATTTAACTAGAGGGGATAACCCATGGTTAACCATGGTTAACCATGGGTTATCCCTTGAACTTATTCCCTAGGAAACCCAGGAACAACTAATGTTATCTTCTGATGGCAAACATGTAATTTTAAAAAATGCTTATTCCCTCAGCTATCCCCTGGATAAATGCTATCCCGTACATTTATCCAGGGATAGCTTTTGGGCTATCAAACACTACCTTAAGTTCAGTCCATATATAAATCCATGGGTATGATTTTATTTTTTGGATCAAAATAATTATACAAAATGCATGCGCGCTTACTCCCTGACATCCCCCTGTGAGGGAGATACAGAGCTTCATAATTTTGTTGTGCATGTGATTCTTGATCTCAGTTGCAAGCATTTGTGTAGCCTTCTTGCACACTAGGATTTTATCAGTCAATTGGTCAATCAACATGATAGGTTAGATGTGAAGCTTGATGAGAACTCGCATATTCTTTGTGAACCTTCTTTTTTGAGTTCCAGTACTTCTACGGAAGATCATATTCTTATTTTTTTCCCCTTTTCGTTGATACAGTTGGGCTCATTTTGCTGATAATAGTAAATGGACACTGCAATAATACCTAAAACCTTTGACACGGCCCTTCTTACAGAGCCAATGTTTACTCCTAAGCTTTCTCATCTATTTTCTTTGTCCATCCTCGATTTTGCCTGACATGAGATGAAAGCATAACTCTGTCAATCCCGTTCTCCACCTTGATATTCTCATGTTTGTCACACCATCTGACTTGAATGTATTCTGTGTGATAGTGCAAAATTTACTGGCTTTCACATTTATTGATTTTTGACTGATCTAAATAAGATTTTTATCTGTTGCTGCTAAATCGCTTGCAATGAGCATCGAGTGAGCTGAGATCTTCACGAGCCTTCGAGGATGCAAAGAGGTCACTGTTTTCCTTCGAGAGCCTGCAAAAAGTCCCGAACCGGTAGTTCCGATGGGGACCCTCCGACGCCCAAGTCAGCGAGTTGTAGAACAGAAATGTTGTATGTGAGTAGAGCTTGAAAGAGGGAGGGAGAGAGAGAGATCCCTCAGTGTTGAGCTCAGGTAAGATTTTCCTCGAGCGAGGAGTTATAAAAAGATAGGTGTCATCATTGCGGTGAGGTCACCGCAACCTCTTTATTGGCGGTGTTTATCGTGTTTCTCGCGCCGAGTGGTTGCCGGAGCGGTTTCCAATAGAAAGCGAACACATGGCCAAACCAGACATCGGTGGGATGATTTGAAACGGGGGTATAAAAGGGGGAAATCGTTCCTATCCTATACTTTTTCACCTTTTCTTACATTATAATCTATCATCTTGAATCTGCAAGCGCCCGTTCATCTTCTATTTCCGTTTATCTCCTGAGCTCTCTTCTTCAATCTCGATTCAAGTTCTTCAGGTTAGTCCTCATGGCTTCTTCACCCTCTTGCTCTCTTTCCGATCTTGGGGATCATTCCCCTGTTCCTTCACAGCCTTCCTCTTCCCCGGGGCTTAGTTGGTCTTCTTCATCTTCCGACCACGTTCCATTGGAACGGCGGCGAGTGACCGGACAACCCGCAACTGGGATTCATCCGGTCGTCGGACGAGCCCCACCCCGGCACCATCCGGCCGTCACCGGTCCGTCCACTGCTGCCAAGGAGTCTCCTAAATGGACTGCCTCCACCATGTCGGCCCAAGATATTGTGAACCTTAGAGCCAAGTATAATTTTTCTCCCAACATGCGTCTGTCCTACCCCACTCCTGATGACAGGGTTACATCTTCCCGTTCCGGGAGGGTTGCCTTGTACGGAGCTTTCTTTAAGGCGGGGCTTCGGTTACCCATCCACCCTTTTATTCTCAACCTCCTAGATAGATACTCCTTGGCACCTGCCCAGTTAGTCCCCAATTCCATCCGAACCATCATCGGCTTCATGATACTTTGTCACTTTTATGGTATAGAGGCTAGCATCTCGTTATTCTATAGCTTCTACACCCTTCGTAAGAAAGCGGGGTGGTGGTTCTTTACCCCTAGACCCACCAGGATTCTTAGACTATATCTTCCCATATCTATCAAAGGGTGGAAAGATAGATTCTTTTTTGCCGACGTTGCGGGGGTGAGTGGAACCTGGGGAACACCCAATACTAACGCAAATAGGGACTCTTCCATACTTCCAAGGGATCGAATGGCATTTGGGCAGCTTCTGACTACCAACATCCCTCGGTGCAACCAGCTTTTGATCGAAGAAAACATCCATCTTGTCAGCCTTATTCCGCCCAGTGGTGAGTGGCTGATAACTCACCTTGCTTTTTTTTTTTTGTCCTTCTCCTCTCTTTCTCTCTTTTTTTTAACACTTCCTTTCATGTTCCTTGATACATGAATGGTACCATCACTTTGCGAGATAAGATAGGCTGCCACAAGAAAAAGGAAGTCAAGGCAGATGGGGCCCCTGCCGAAAGGAGGGCCGTCACCAAGATTGCCAGGAGGGCCGAGGCCGGAGAGGCCTTTGGAAGGGGCGAGGCTGAGGGAAAGGCTAAGGTCATAGAGGCCTCTAATGGGAGCAAAGCAGAAAGGGCCGAAGCCGGCAAAGCCCTAGGAAGCGAGGTGGTAAGGGCCGAGGCTAGAGAGGCATCAGGGCGAACGAGGCGGGGGAAAGAGATCTACCTCATTCGCCTTCACCAGTACTGCATCCATCCCCTATCGATTTAATCGATACATCTTCGGAGCGGGGGACTAAAGAGCTGTCACCACGGCCCATAGCCACCGAAGCAGAACCGGCCAATTCAGCTACAAGGCCGACTCCGAAAGTTGCCTTATCTCCCGAAGGGGTAGCAGCCAAGGCGTCTCCACCAGTAAAGGCGCCAGAGGGGGCAGAGTCGGAGGCTGAATCCTTGCCTGTAGCCATGAGGCCAGCGGAGGGGGATGGCATCGATCCCTCATTTCAATCAATTCTGACGCGCCATAGCCGTTGGGCCGAACGGACATTGGCCCAGGCTTCTGTGCCCGAGCTACAAGGGTTCCTTCGACACCAAGGGAGATCTACCTTCTTCCGGGAGGAATCCGTGGCACATCTTTGTGTAAGTATTGTTCCATTGTCAAAACTTTTGTAACTATTTCTTTATCTAACCTAAATAATCTGATCAGGCGTTGAACTCTATGACCGCTATGAGGGGCCTTTGGTCCCAGGTCGAGGCCGCTCTCGATCAATATGTGGAGGAAATTCGAGAAGTCCGGGCTAGAGCGGAGAGGGCCGAGGCAGTCCTCGAGGAGGCCCGGGTGGAGATGGCCCGAGCGCAAAAAGCTGAAGACAAAGCCGAGGCTGCCCGACTTCGTAACCTGGCCCGGGCTAAGAAGGCAGAGGAGGCGCTGGAAGTGGCTCAGCGTCAGGCGGCCAATGAGCTTGATAATGCTCAGGTGGCAGAGGAAAAGCAAAGGGTGGCCGAAGATAAGCTAAAAGCCGCTGAAGCGGAAATTTACTTGCTACAGCACCGACTGCACTTTGCCACCATTGAGATCGAAGTGGCCAGGGAGCAGGCCAAGAATGCCGAGGAAATCGCTCGGCAACGAGACGCTGAGGCAGCACATCTGAGGGCGGCGGTGACCGAGGCCAAGAAGAAGGCCGCTGAGGCCGAGAAGAGGGCCACCGAGGCTGAGGAGAAGGCCGCCGAGGCCGAGAAGAAAGCCGTCGAGGCCGTAGAAGATTTAAGAATTCTAAGGCCTTCAATAGGGAGCTAGCTGAGACAACCGCATTTGCATACGAGGGCGGCTTCCAAGATTGCAAGGAAAAAATACACAGACTCTATGGGCTCGAGGGAATTGAAGGGCTGGAGCCGGACGAAGTTCCCGAAGATGATGGCTTGGCTCCGGCTGAACCCTAGTTTCTTTTGCTTTTCTTGCTTTGTATCAAGTCCGACTTAAATCGGCAGTTTTGTAAACTGTTGCTATTAATGGAATTTTTACCCATGATGCTCATGACTTGTACTATAGTTAGGTCGTCTAGTGAATAAGTCAAAACGAACCGAATTCCAATGACTAGACCACTCGACCATACATCGCAGGAAGTTGCCAGAGCGGTGCCAAGGGAGAACTCCAACACGATCTCGGTCTAGGACACAGCTAGGAAGTCAGCCAAAGAGATGATGTGGGATTAGTTTTGTGTACCGACACGGAGTCAAATATGTTCCGACGCGAAGTCAAGCTAAGTGCCGACGCGGAGTCGAGACAAGTGCCAACATGGAGTCGAGCCAAGTGCCGACGCGGAGTAGGGTTAAGTGCCGACGCAGAGTCGAGCTAAGTGCCGACGCGGGGTCGGTCTTAAGGTGCAGATGCGGAGTCGAGCTAAGGTGCTGACATGGAGTCGGGCTTGAGCGCCGAGGGGAGACCCGGGCTTGGAGTGCCGAGGGGAGACCCAGGCTTGGAGTGCTGACGCAGAGCCGGGCTTAAGTGCTGAGGGGAGACTCGGGCTTGGAGTGCCGAGAGGAGACTCGGGCTTGGAGTGTTGACGTGGAGTCGGGCTTGAGTGCCGAGAGGAGACTTGGGCTTGGTGTGCCAACGCAGAGCCGGGCTTGAGTGCCGAGGGGAGACTCGGGCTTGGAGTGCCGACGCAGAGCCAGGCTTGAGTGCCAAGGGGAGACTCGGGCTTAGAGTGCCGAGGGGAGACTCGGACTTGGAGTGCCGACGCGGAGGTGAGCCTCGAGGGAGAAGCAGGATCACTCAAAAACATGTCAATGAAAATATTTTGAATAGTACGCCGGCAGGCAGGTTCAAGCTAAGGAAATTAACAAACTACTGATAATACCGACATAGGTTGTCTGCGTTTCAAGTGCGGGGGAGTGGCTTCCCATCTAGCCCCTCAACTTTGTAAGCTCCGTGAAGAAGCACCTCCGCGACTCGGTAGGGTCCTTCCCATCCTGGCGCTAGCTTGCCTCCTTCCGTCGGCTTTGATATTTCAGCTCGTCGAAGGACTAGGTCTTCGGGGTAGAACGTCTTGGGTCATACTCGGGCATTGTAGTATTTGGCTGCCTACTGACGGAAGGCCGCCATCTGGAGCTGTGCTCAGTCTCGTAGTTCTTCTAGTAGGTCAAGGTCGGCCCACAGCTGGTTTGGGTTGTCCCCCTCGCTGTACAACTCCGTACGGGGGCTCGGGACACCTATCTCCACAGGAATGATGGCTTCGGACCCGAAGACTAGGCTAAAAGGAGTCTCTCCGGTGGGGGCTCACGGTGTTGTGTGGCAGGCCCACAGCACACTGGGGAGCTCTTCCACCCATCGTCCTTTGCAGTCATCTAGCCGGGCCCTAAGTCCTTGAAGGATAATGCGGTTGGTCACCTCGGC